>WBMV01001018.1:2525397-2683257 GCA_013396655.1 Campylorhamphus procurvoides
GAAAACAAATCCCAAAACAAGTCTAAGTTTCTGTACTTATTTTTCTCCATTTTTCATCACAAAGTTTAACTCCAAATAGATCCACTGCAATCCACTTATCTGCAGAAAGGTAGGAAGAATTCAAGCTATAGCAAACTACCACAGCTCAACTACTGCCTCATGAAATTCCCTGGTTTCTCTTCACAGTAGCTTGCACAGACCTTTTGGTGGCTGTGTTTCAGCTGGATTTTGCTGCCAGCATCCTGCTTAGATACAGTGGGTCTGAATAAAACAGCTTATTTCTACCGAGGCAGAGAGAAAGAAGAGGGGTAAAGGAGTTTTATTAATAAAATTATAAATAGTTCAATACTCAATCATCAAGTCAGGCTTGCCAAAGCAACCTCGTCTGTTCAGTATTTGATTATTGGCAAGATCTCAGGCCTCAATAAGCACTCAAGTGAAGAATTTTGATTCTCTAAACTCCACTGAACTCAATGAGGCAGAGGGCACGGTTTCCCCCCTGGAAATTTCAGTGGAAACACGATGCATATCTAATCCTACTAACTTATTAACCAATTAACTGGATCTACATTTAGACAATTGTCTACAAGATACACCCTAAGCAAGTAAATAACTTTACCTGAATAACCTGGATCCTCCCATTCTAGATGCCCACTCATCAGAGGAGGGGGTCCTGTGTCTCCTCAGGCGTGGAGAGCAATGAGAGCAAACACTTCCCACCCCCAAAATGGGCTTTAAGAAACAGGTGAGTTAAATCCCATCAGCATTAAGTGCTACACCACACCCACACCTGATCACAATCACTTAATTTGGCCACACCTGATCACAGTCATTGCCCACACCTGATCACAATCACTTAATTTGCCCACACCTGATCACAATCGTTTTGTTTGCCCCCACCTGATCACAATCACTCTATTTGCCCCCACCTGATCACAATCACTTTATTTGCCCCACCTGATCACAATCACTTTGTTTGCCCCCACCTGATCACAATCACTTTATTTGCCCCACCTGATCACAATCACTCTATTTGCCCCCACCTGATCACAATCACTTTGTTTGCCCCCACCTGATCACAATCACTCTGTTTGCCCCCACCTGATCACAATCATTTTGTTTGCCCCCACCTGATCACAATCACTTTGTTTGCCCACACCCGATCACAATCATTGTGTTCACCCACAAAGTGGGGCCACACAGTGACTTGGTTTGAAAGAGCAGGTTTAATTTGCTCTCTGAGAATTTTTGTTCCTCCCTAAAAGAAACAAAAGGGTCCCCCCCACCCCACCCCAGTATCTGTAATTTTCTTTGCAGTCACTGTTTTACTTAGCCAAGGCATTGCTGGGTCAGACAGTCACTTTAAAACTAGAAGAAACCAGGTGCTTTTTATATAAACATAATTAAGCAATTTAATGAAAATCTGTTCAGTCCACCTCTCCCTGAGAAAACGCAGGGCTCAGCTTGGCGTATTTCTGCTTGTTTTTCAAAGCATGCTGCACTTAAATGTAACTTTACTGTCACCAACAGGTTGCCATGAGAATTGAATGTTCTGTATTTCTTTTATTCTATACCTCAGGCTGAAAAATACGAATCTGACTCACTCAGACTTACTCTTAGTGAGTATTGTTTTAATTTGTAAGTAGTCCTGTTAGCTTTGATGTCATTAGTGATGACTTAGCTAGTAATCTCTGACTAAGAGGACTAAACGTGGTATGGGAAGGCAGGTTAAAGTTGCTGCTGTTCAAAACATCACAAAGAGAAAACATAATTAAATTATCTATCTGATTCTCAAATTCTAACAGAGATTCATCACACAGCATGTCACTTCTGGTATTCCAGAGAGCTTCTTCTTCTTTTATTATGAACAGAATCATCTCTATCCACTGTATGAGACAATTGATTGGCTTCAGTATAACTGGATGTTTTGCCAGCCTTCACTATGCTCCCACTCAATATGTCATGTAAAATAATGTGCTGAAAACTAGCTGACCTACCTGTCTGCTTGGTGTTTATAAGTTTGTCTCCATGGTATTTCAGTTCTTTATCAGAAAACAAAACACAAGATACAAGAAGCCAAGGAAACCTTGAAAGGAAAGCCATAAGAGTGATAAATAAGATTTGATGGCCCAGACACAATCCTGAGAGGCTAATGACATGTCAGTGCTCTCACCCTGCTTCCTGAGCAGCCCTGGGAACACCACAGCTCTCTCCCTGCTTCCACCTTGCTCAGGGCATTATCCTGCTCCCCCCTCATCCTCAGCATATCACATACAAGGAGGCTGAGCTGCCAGGCAATGTGCTGGCAGGGAGGACAGAGCCACAGTCCCCACTTCCACCCCTCCATGGTCATGTCCTGGTTGTGACTGGGATAGTGTTAACTTTCCTCTTAGTAGCTGGTGCTGTGTTTTGGATATAGGATGAAAATAATGTTGGTAACACAGGGGTGTTTTGGGTTTTGCTAAGCAGTGCTTACACTCCCGTCAGGGACTTTTCAGTGCCCTGTCAGCATCGGTGCACAAGAAGCTGGGAGGGAGGAGAACCAGGACAGGTGACCTGAGTTGGCTAATCCACATTATAAGTCTTCATGCCCAGTATATAAACTGGGTGGAGCTGGCTGGGAACTGGTGATCACTGCTCAAGGATTGGCTGGGCATCAGTCAATGGGTGCTGTACAGTTGCATTGTGCATCACCTGCTTCTCTTGGGTTTTATTACTCTCTCCCTCTCATGACTATTATTATTATTATTATTATTAGCAGTATATTTTATTTTGTTTCAATTATTAAACTGTTGGTATCTCAGCCCACAAGGTTCACAATTCTCCTCCACACTGGAGGGAAGGACTGAGCAAGTGGTATTTAGTTGCCAACTGGGATTAAACCACAACAGAAGACTAATACTACAATGAAAGACTGGAAAAGAAGACTTAAATTCTGACTTTTTTCACTCCCTCATTTTGTGTCTGATCCAAGTTCAAATAAATGATAAGGTAAACAATACCATTCTACAGTAAGAGATGCAAGTCGTCTTCATGTGGCTTTACTTCAGTGAATCCAAAGGCACCAGAGAAGAAACAGAAGCTTCCTAAAATCTGGGCTCCTCTCTAACACACCTGGGAAATTTAAACCACTTGTTTGGCTCCTAGGGGTCTAGCACGTATTAAAATAGGTCAGTCTGACAGGATTCATGGGCTCCCTCAATACCTGCTCACAAGTTTTGACCAAGCTAAACTGGAATCAGAGATCTGCAAATGCCAAGACCACAGAGCAGCTGCTTCTACTGCTGTTTCCTTCTTACCTCTGTGAGTGGTGGTGCAAACAGAGTCCCTGCACAAGTTCACATGATGAAGAAGAGGGTAATGTCACAGATGTTGTCAGAGAGCGCCATATGGCCATGAAGCAATTTTTTTGATAAAGAAGTGGAAGCATCCAAGGAATGTGCCTGATTAAGAGACTCACCAGGAGGCTGCAGCTCATCCTCATGGCATGTCCTCTGACACAAGGCATTGTCCAAAGCAATAGAGCAGGCTCTGTCCTGCACAGGTGAGACCCAGGGCAGCCCTGAAGCCTGCCAACAGGGCTTGTAGCCAGGAGCTCCTCAGACAACCTTGAAACCATGGCACTTGATACAGACTGCTTATAGTTCTGCAAAATCAATTTCTGCTGTCCCTTGCTTTTCCCCACTCTGCTTTATCTACCTTCATTTGTGTTGACTCTTATATTTTCCATTCCTTTGACAATTATCTCTTCTGCTTGTACACTCATACTATCACCAGCTATGACCAAGATCGGGTGTAATTCTTACAATGGCATATGGCACAGCATTAAACAGATCTCTAGAGAGCACCTTATACCATACAGCTTATTCCTTTTGGCAAACAGGAACAGGTTATGGAATAGGAGTGCACCTACACCAGGGTAAGTAACTACATCTGCTGCCAGGTCTGAGAGGACAGCAGTGATTGAATGACACCACTATTGCAAAAATGGTACAACATTTATGTTTAAACAAGGTTGTAGAACCCTCCAGCATCTGTTGTTTAAATGAGGATCAAGACAAGAACAAGAAGAAAACAGGAGTGGATGGATTTCCGAGAGCTGTCAGGTTAAAATGGCCTCGGTGCTGCAGCAGCTCTGTGCTGCAAGCTCACATGGCTCAGTGTTCTTGGGAAACAGCTGAACACAAGACAGAACAAAAACAAACCAAAAAAAAGGAGCTCGCTCACCACCAGGAAGGTTTTCCCTAGTGTCCTCAGCTAAAATGTTAACCTGGATGTCTTTCAGGATAAATATCTCCCGAGTTATTTGTACACAATGCTGCAGTGTTTACCTTTTGATTACAGATCTTTACACGCTGTCCGTTATTATTGAGTGGCAGGATGAAAGGCAGCCTAAGGGCCTGAATGCAATGTTCTGGCACAGAGAAAATACAGCAAAAGCAATGGCAGGCTCTCAAAGTACAGATATATTAGACTGGAAAGAAATATGAGCACAGGATCAGGGGTTCTTTTGCAGGGTGTTTGGCTTTAGCTTTAGGAGAAAATTTCATGCAGTTTTGCCTAGACAGTGACATGTAACACCTGGATTTGGACATAAATTGAGAATGTGTATAAAATCCTCATGATTGGTTTCTGTCTCTTGCATTTATGTCTCTACAGATAAAACAGGAATTAGAGGAGAGTTGCTCTTTCTATCCAGAACCACAATGAACACTATACTTTTCTTTAAGCTATCTAGAAACCTTATTTTTAAGCATCCTTAATGAAGTGCAATTTGTAGCTATAGTCATGTTTCCAGTTACTTGTACAAATATCTACAATTTTTATTAATCTTCTCTGTAGCACTGCCACAGAGTTTACTCTTTCATCTGCTGCTGGAGTCATACAACTCATCTGCAATTTTTATGCTCATGTTCCAGCAGTCCAGCCTTGGATTTTGAAAGGCCAAAGCCTGGGGCTGCTCCCAGAAAGCATTTTGATGTGTCACCTGATACAGAGGATTAACATTTTCAACAAGGTCACTTGTGAAGTGTTGACAGCAGCAGGGGGATCCAGACTTTTTATAATTGCATCATGATATTGCCCCACTTATCAGCATACTTTCCTCCACTGGCCAAATTTTGGCAAGTTCTTTAATGGAAAACCTCTCCACAGCTATTTATTAGTGCACCTATACCGGCTGGTTAGTGCAGATTTCCTGTAGATCTTAAGTTTTTATTCCTAATTCTCTCTTACAGCACCTCAGTGCTTGCTGCAATACTTCTAAGAATACAAATCCCACTTGCTACTCTTAAAACTTTCTACCTCTTGCCTGGATCCACTTGAAAATACTCCTGCCCTGGGCCAGTCAGGCTGCAATACAAAATACCTCAGCACCACCTGACTTCATACAACAAGAGCAAAACTCACTTCAAGGACATACTACTGCTTTACATTTCAGGGTAGGAAAGCAGGCAGTAACAATTTTACATACAAACTTGCATTAGATTTAATTCTTATTAATAAGAAATGAGAGTCATTAACACTATTCAAATCTAATTACATTAGCAATTTTCTATTAAGTCATATATGAGTAGTTAAGTATTGGTATTTGTTTTTCCTAATGGGATTCAAAACTCTAATTAAAAGTCTCTCTTTTGTGGTTAAAGTGGAATGAATCCTTCTGAAAAACAAGACACTTCTAATAGCCAGAGAGAGCATATTTCCTTAAATATCACAACTATCTTCCTCTTCAGCACTGTAACCAAACAAGAATGACACAGAGGCAGCCAGAAAAATCAAATAAATTTACTTGGTGCTACAAGAGCACCACTGTGAGCCCCTTTCTCCTCTTCTCATTCCCCTCTCCATGCCCAGTCGTTTTACAGGTTATAAGAACTGAGTAGTGGTAAGAAAGACAGCTATAACAAAACCTTCTGACCCTTTAAAATAACACTAAGAGTATGATTTGGCAACATTTTTCAGTCATGTTTATAAAAGCTTTATTGTGGACAGAATTGCAATGGAATAAATTATTCCTTTCAAGAAATCAGAACAAGAAAGAGCAAACCAGCCCAGTTTGCCTCACAGCTGCCCCACACAGTTTGTCAATGTGCCCCACGCTCCAGCACAGCTATTCTAACATTTGGCTAGTTTAGGCTGAGGTCTCAATTTTATTTTCTAAGCATAACTGTAATGGATTGTAAGCTAAAAACTGCCATTACCACTGGAAGCTTCCCTGCTCTTGAGAAAACACACTTGGAATTTTTGAGACTTCTTACTCTTGCTTGTGTTGACCACTGAATCAAATGTTAATGTAACAGAAACCTCTGCTAAGATGGAGGGAGAGAGCAGAGAGGTAACAAAGCAAGAACAACACATGTTCAAGATGTTCAGGACCCCCCAGAACACCAAGAAATAGAGTTAAATAGTTATGTGAGTACAGCACACCAGTAAAACTAGCTAGCCCTTAACAGCCTAGGACTGGGACTACAGCTGCAGACCCAAGCAGCATCACCCTACCCTGAAAGCAGCCTGTCCTTCAGTATGCCACTTTATTTGCCAGCAGTGATATATGGGGATTATTTTGCATATCACTGAGCAGTGCTGCTTTATCCTGAAAATCAGAGCACTTTACCACAAAATGCAAATCTAAAGTGCTCCACAGCATGCTGGCTTTGCTTTGCCTTAACACGTACAGATCAATGACAGGTTAATGCTTAGTTAACATTTATTAAGAGCAACATGGTTTCAGAAACTTCAGACTAAATGTGTCAATTAGATGACAGATCTTTCATGAAAGATGAAAGAACCTCTGTGTTGGGCAGGTACTCTTATGTTTTGCTGTCAATGATTTATTACTTACAAGGTCCCAAGTGTCCAAGCTTATCAGGAATGAGAAAAGCAAGTATGAACTAAAGGATACTGTTGATTCTTTATTTCACAGGATCTTACTAATGATGACTGGCATCAAAATAATCCAGAAGTTACAGATTCACACAGCCTTACAGTGACTATGACAAAGTAACATATCACAGAACAGTTGGAGTTGGAAGGGACCTTAAAGTTTCTCTCTTTCCAAATCCCTGCCACAGACAGAGACATATTCCACTAAACCAGCTTGCTCAGAGCCCCGTCTAACCTGGCCTTGAACACTCCCAGGGATGGGGCAGCCACAGCTTCTCTGGGCACCCTGTGCCAGGCCCTTACTACCCTCACAGGGAAGAATTTCTTCCAAACATATAATCTAAATCTGCCCTCTTGTCAGTGGGAATCCATTCCCCCTTGTCCTGCCACTCTAGGTCTTTATCCAAAGTCCCTCTTCAGCTCTCCTGTAGCCCCTTTAGGCACTGGAAGGGACTACAGTGTCTCCCCAGAACCTTCTCTTCTCCAGGCTGAACAACCTCTCTCTCTCTCATCCTGTCTCCTCAGCAGAGGGGCTCCAGCCCCCTGAGCATCTCCATGACCTCCTCTGGACTCGCTCCAGCAGATCCCTCCCATCCTTCATATCCTGTGGGTGACACAGGTGGATGCAGCATTGCAGGTGGGGTATCACAAGAGTGGAATAGAGGGGCAGAACCCCCTCCCTTGACCTGCTGGCCACCCTTCTCTGGATGCAGCCCAGGACAGGGGGCTTTGTGGGCTGGAAGTACACACTGCCAGCCCAAGGTGAGGTTCTCATCAACACCCACAAGTCCTTCTCCTCAGCCACAGCCCTGGGTCGTGACCCAGCCTGAGGAAAGCCTGCTAAAAGCCTCTGTAAGGGTAACCAAGCTATACTCAAGGTCACCCTACAAATCACAAACATTAATGCTGATTACAAATTAAATCCTCTACTGTCTTGTATATTGGTGCAGACACTGAGACTGTGTGAAGTGTCTGACATCCTGCACATAATTACTACTAAATCTGAATGGGAGTAATTCATAGCCACTTGAGCAGTGTACAAATGCTGGGTTTGTGACAGGACAGCAGCAAGTCAGGATGCTTAACTAGGCAACATCTTACACCCAAGAGGTTTTCACGGCTTTTCAATTTGTGAACTCTCAACAACTTGCTAGCACAGGTGTAAACTCAGTGCAGCTGTCTGACAATGGTCCTGCTTTGCCTGTTTGTGCCCTGGAGATCAAACCCCACTGCACTAGACTGTCATTTTGCACAGGTATGAACGACAAACCACAAGAAAAGCAAAAACCCCAATATGTAAGATTTATCCCAGTTCAGCTTTAGAGCACAAAATACAAACAAAAGCATGCTAGGAACCAGAGTGAATACCCAGAGTACAAATCCATCAAGCACACTACAATTTTAGAAGCTCCATGTGATCACTTTACAAGGAAGAATATCTATGTACATCTGACCCATGTCTTTGTGTGGGTTGGCGAACAGATCTGACTCTCTTACTTCCAGTAAAGAGTGTCTTACCAGTACCTCCAGAGCCATCTTCTAAAGAAATATCACAAAATCTATGCTAGGAAAAAACCATAATATCAAATACCATTTTCCCTCATCATCTTTGTGTATGGCCTATGCTCACTTTCTTTAGTGGCAGAAGAAGTTATGACAACAATCATTCTAGACCTGCAAGAAGATTTCCATTACACATATTTATTTTTCAGTATGTACATCACTGAACCTGACCTCAGTTTATCAATAACAGGAGTATAAGGAATGCCTCTTGGTGCGGGAGATTTATTCTTTTTTAATCATCACCTGTCAGTAGAAAAAAATATCCCTGAGCAATGAAATAACTCATGGACTGACAAAATTTTAAAGGAGAGAAGACCAGATCTTTTTGCAAAAACAGAGACAGTAAAGTCTTTTACAAAATGGTATTCCCAGAAGCTCTTCTGCATCTCAATCAAAAGGCTGCAAGCTACAGCCTTGAATTTCAATTGCAGATGGTAGGATGACATACAATTAATATGATTCTATTTATGTAGCCTAATCAAAGCGTGAGAGAACAGGAAAAACAAATGTAACATACTGTGTGTCTTCAGTTTCAATGTATGATGCACCGAAAGAGACCATTAGCATTTCAGTACCAAATTCACAGTAATTTCCCCACATCTGCAAGCATTCCCTTCTTTCTCAATACCATCGTTCCATCCTGAGCCAGAGGCAGCTCTTATCTCTGAGGTGTTTACAGAAACTGCCAAGAACACATTTTTCCCTCTCTGGAATGCACCAGGTGATATATCAGGTGTCAAATTTTTCTGCCAAAGTTTCCCCAAGGGTGGATCATAAAATCTTCTTTGTTATATGTCACTCATCTCATATTTGACTACCCCCTTCCCCTGCTCCTCTATTATTCTTTGTGCAAAAAAACCCTACTGGAAGAACAATGTTTTGCTCCTGATCACACTCTGACGTCTTTACTTTCTGTCTCTGCATCCTCTACAGAAACAAAACCCTTCAATGCTTTTCTGCTCACCACACGCATCTGACTGAAACCTCAGCACACAGTGCTGTGATCCCGTTCTTTGTTTGAGTTTTGTATCATTGCCGTGACAATGGATTTCTGTCCATCTGGATTACTGAAAGGTGCAGAGAAAAAGGGGAATGTTCTGCAGGGAACAATGGTACTTTGGTAAAAAAAAAGAGGCATTAGGATGACTAATAACTCTTTTCTCTACCCTATAATGCACAAGCACAGTTACTTTTCCTAAATAGCTCCCTTCCTTAAGAAGCCTGTTCGTGACATAATAGAGCTCTGCTATTAGCTACCCAGTCCTGATTCTCTGATATATCACCAAATCAGGAGATAAGAAAACAACACCTACATAATACTGCACTGACAGGGAGACATATTTCTGAACATAAAAGGGATACATTTATGTATTCTGATCTTATAGATCCACCTTATTTGTGGTTTTAACCAGGTTGAATGAAACAACATTGAAAAACAGAATACAAAACAAAACCAGATCTTTAAAAGAGGACAGATATAAAAACGATGGGAGAATGACATTTTACTAATTTTTTTCACTACAGCACCACATTGATAGAAACCATTGACTTATTGCTCCCAAAGTTGGGTATTGTTTTCTTCCTAATCACTTGATTGTATCAATTGATTTATTTGACTGTACCAGGTGAGGTACCACGTGTCCCTGCTGTCCTTTGCAAGGTGAGACACACCGGGACATACTGAAGCCTGGAAAGAGGGGCTGGTTTGCTGCACCAACTGCTGGGCAACACCATCAGCTCCTGATTTAGCTGCAGACCTGCCCATAAACACATCATCCCCCAAAGGGAGCTGTTTCTTCAGCTCCAAGACCCTCAGATCAGGCACAAAAGACACTCAATGCTTCATGCAAATTCATTTCATTCATCAGATGCCTTGCAGACCGACATTACAAATATTCATCAGCATTTACCAGAGCTGAATATGTCTCTGTGAGGATCCAGCCACAACCAGCACTGTGCTCAGTATGGGGCTGCTAATATAGAACATTAACAGTGCGTGGGTAATGGTCTGTACCACTGCACAGGCTGAATTTCATCCTTTTAACTGCATGACAGGTCATTTGGTACTGTTTGTGCTCCCCCTTTGGATGAGAATAATTGTAAACTCTCAGATAAAAACTGTGCATGTTTGAACACCCACATCAACAAAACCTTCCTTCTCTGAACCTCCCAAACAATAAAGAATTGTTAGATAATGCAATCACATACTCCACCATGAGCTCCTATAGAATTCTTTACGTATTATTTCCCCAAATTCAGACTGATCTGTGTCTCACTTTGCAGCTCAGCTCAGAAGTTAGTCCATTCTTAGGGACTTAGCCAAAATTAATTTTCATCCTATATTTGGAATTAAGACCAAAATGGTTGTTGTGCTGGGAGACATAACACCCTTTTCCACCCAATACGGTTGTTACCGCTACAGAATACGACATATGTATAGTGTGACAAGCATGTAGAATGTTAAATGAAACATGAATGAATAATTCTCCTTCTACACTTAATTAATTAATCAATTTTCAAGCATATAAGTAAATGTTAATAGCAAAGGTTTAATGCCAGTGCATAATAAATAAACCTAAATATCACTGGCATATATTTTGAAACATCAAAGGAAGGAAAGGAAAAAGGAACTGTGAAAGTGAACAGTTTAAAAGAAAATGAAGTTTAGGTGACCTAATTAAAGGCTTTTCCTCAGCTACAAAAAAACATCAAAGTGCTGCTTCTGAAGTCCTTTTGCCAAACCAACAGCCTCAAATTAAAAGACTGCATTAATTTCAAGGAGTGAGTCAGAGAACTACTACTGTAAGAGCCTTCAGTCCCTCTGTGTTGCCACAGAAACAGAACATTATGGCTAGTTTATAATCCAAGTGCTCCATTTATATAAGAGAATTTATTTTTCCTTTTCACCTTTTCATTTACTCCTCCAGCTATATAAGAAAGCCCCTCAGAAATTAATGATGCTTCTCCCCTGACTGACAGCTGGAGTTTGGATGTCAAGCAATGCCAGGTTTACATTGTTCTTTCCTAATGGCTTTCTGACAGCAGTGACAGTGGCAGCGTTGGGTGCATTTGCAAAGCAGAGAAGCCAAACCAGGGAGCCTCTGGCAAAGCTGGGCTCAGGTGCTCTGAAACCAAGGCAGGATCCAGAGACTGAGCACAGCTCGGGGCACCAATGCCCCAGAGGGTGGGCACGATGCAGGAAATGCACCTGCTGCAGCAAACACCTTTCTGGCGAGCCCAGACGCCACCAGGAATATTTAGGGGACACCTTGTGTTGTCATCCATGTTTGAGGTACACTGGGTCCAGTTCAGGGCTAGTCACAAAGCCCGGCTCCTGTTCAGTCTGGGAAGTTTGAAGAAGTAACAGCAGCTGGAAGCCTGGACCGGTGTCTGGGCACAGGGAGAGGGAACGCAGAGGCTTCCCAGCACCAAATACCTTTCCCCCACACTTTGCTTCTGCCAGGGAGATCCCTTTTGCCACTGATGTTTGCTGACTTTAATGACTGCATGTTGAACCTGGAATAATCCAGTTTCTAATATAAACACATAAAATTTGGGATAGATAAGGTGGTGTAAACCCCTTCCCAATGAGTCCCTCTTAAGGTAAAACTGACATAAGCTTTCATTTCACTCCTCCTGTGTACGCTTTGCTACAAAGGACACAACCTGTACATTCTACACAAATTCACTATATATATACACTATACTCAAAATATAAGTTAATCAGGTTGAGTACTACCTTCTTGGAAACAACTAGCAACATGTCTTGTAACTATGGCTTTTAATGAATATTCTAAATTCAAGAAATGCATAAACATAAGGGTAATTTACATTGCTAAAGTTAATCAGTTTTCTTATACATTTTATGCATCCGCATGATTTTTCATCTGTATTGCATAAATGCATCTTCTCATTTTTAATATGCATATGTACATCCAAACACTCCAGTCACAGAGCCTTCTTGCTTTTACAAATTTCTAGAACCACGCCTGCCTCAAGATTTAAGAAGTCAGTGGCTTACAAGAATAATTATCAGCAAAAGGTTGTAAAATACTTATGGATTCAAGGCAGCATTTAGCTTAGATGGGAACTTGCCCTTTTGTAACTCAGTTTTTCTATCAGTTAAATGATAATAGAAGACTCTCCTTCAGAAGCTGGCATATCAGCAAATGTCCAACACAAAGGACAACTCCATTAAAGAAATGGGTTTGTACATACAAATGTTAGGTATGAAATTTGACAAGAGTACAGCAAATCTTCACTGATTAGCATTTGCAAAGGTCCCTGAGATGTAGGGATGAAAGGTCTTCACTATGAAACAAAATGCATTTTTGTTGTTAACATCATTCTACATTTAAAAGCTCTCCCGGTCCATCCTAACTAGATACTAATGAACCTTCAAACGTTTCTCTAGTTCATTCCAGCACAAAATCAAGGACTTGTAAATTCTCCTTTGGCAGGGTCAAAAGAATTAGGTACCTAACAAAATAACTTATGGTAGTTTTCTCAAAAGGGTTGACCTTTACCTGGTTCTCTTTAAATCTCTATACATACAAGTCCCCATCACTTTACATGGGTAGAACTGGAAGCAGTATAAATTTCACATTTTAATATGCAACATTTCATTATTTGCAGTCCAACAAAAGAGGTTTAATAATGTAATTTGGGAACTGAAGCACACTGGCTAGTTGAAGGGACTTTTAGATCAGTGAAGCTGCTATTAAAGTGCCATCAAAGCATTTTTGACTCCATAGAATTAATCATGAAATCTGTTCCTGCCAGCACACTTATCATATCCGAAATATTAATTTTGAGCAAAATTAAATTGGACACCTACCGACAGCAACATTTTGCCCTTCAGAACTCCCCTTCACATTGATTTATTAACAGCTGCCAGAACAGTGTACCAGAGCAATTTATTACTACTTTCTCGATGTTTCCCTCTGCTTACAAATAGTTCTCCAGAGTGAAAGGTGCTACCTGACAGCATTCTGACAAAGGTGCATTTTTCAATTTGCATGATGTTTTTTGGATTTATTAGGATGTAGGAAAAGGCATTTCTTTCTATTATCAATGGGAATGGGTGCTTCATGTAAAAGAACTCAGAGTGGAGATTCTGTGTTGAGTTGCTTTCAAACAAAGCACACCCAGCGTTTTCGTTAGTACTTGGTGTGATTTCAGACAGAAGAGTCAGCAAATTCTTTTGTTTTATTCATCAGCATCATTTCCTTTGCTTGCAAGACAAAGACATTTGTACATAGCAGTAGTAGGAGTCTAAAGATGCACTGTTAACCTGAAGAGCTGAAGGCATACACACACAGACTTACTGCTTTTTGAAAAATACCCTGTCAAAAAGGCAGGTTTCAGGGGGTGAATTAAAACACAAAACCCACTAAAGTTCCCCTCTGACCAAACTGAGGTTTCTTCCCTCTGCAGCTTGAAGCCCAGGGATAGATCCACATATAACACAGAAGTTTGGCATGGGACGTTTTCATTTCACATCATGAAAGTACAGCTAATAGAAGGGAAACTTCAGGTCTTGGTATGCCTAGTCTATTACTATATCAAATGGCCAGCCTGATCCAAATCCCTAATTTTCCAGTGGCTTCTTCAATCTTTGAAGTATTCAGTGTCTGGGAAAAGAATCTAATTCAGCAGCTTTTAATTCCTTTTTGGAGAGCCATTCCATCCTTCCTGTGTTTTCCATTTCTGTGGCTGCACAAACCAGAAGCAATGCCAGTGTTACAGGTATTGGTTTATGAACTTGCTGCTTAAGAGGAAGACAATTCCTAAATCCCATGGCTGCTGCCTGTTAATATTCCTGGCTCCCATCCAGCTCTTCAATCTCCGCGCTTATTTTGAAGCGTGAATAGTCCCATTAACGTCAATTGGGCTGCCTGTGTTCTTAAGTAAAACAGGTGTTTAAGCACTTTGCTGCATCAGAGCCTATGAATGCACATCTGCCATCTTCCTTAGCTCAGTGAAAGGTTCCTTCCTAATCATTATACATTTACCCAGCAATTCCTCGTGTTTATACTGGCACACACGTTCAGGCTTTGCAACAGGCTACTTCACACGTTTAAAAGCAATTGTGTTGGTAATGAGACAAAAGTGTCTAGCAATATAAATTTGTATATATATGTTGAGGGAACACATGTAGCTAAAAGTGTAATAGGAGAGAAGAACACCCAGTTGGACATTAGAGGAAGGGAAGCCTTCAGTAATTGACTGGAAGGCAAAACAAGCTAAACATGCGCAGAACCAATTAAGACACTCCAGATGGGGCTCAGAAAAAACGTCACCAGCATGTAGCAGAAAGCAGTCTTCTAAAACATGAACATTAAAAGTAAAAACCTGTTAATGCTATTGCCAACTCTGAAAATTCATTAAATACAAACACTCCTGTCCTTTCGAAAGCCACCTATGGAGAACCTGCTGCTAGCAGTTATTTGCATCGTTCTATGTAGTCGAGGCCAACATTTCCAGTTCTATGTGAAAATGGAACAGTTCCCTGTTCACAAAACAGGAAA
Organism: Campylorhamphus procurvoides; assembly: GCA_013396655.1. Classification (NCBI taxonomy): domain Eukaryota; kingdom Metazoa; phylum Chordata; class Aves; order Passeriformes; family Dendrocolaptidae; genus Campylorhamphus; species Campylorhamphus procurvoides. The sequence goes on from WBMV01001018.1 coordinate 2,540,376, forward strand.
ATTCTCTGGTGTCCATTGCCATCACGCTCCTAGCTATATATGCAGCATGTTATGAAGTTTTATACTCCATACTGATTGTCATCAAGTTTACCTCAAGTGGTAAAGATCCCTCTCTGGAAGATTTAACGTGGGGTTGCCAGTCCTTGACAGCCTATCAATTTCCTTGCAGCAGAGTTAGCTCCCTCACACTGTGCAGTTTGGCATTTTTACACTAAAACTTGTTTGATGCTGTCCTGTACTACTCAAAGAGAGATAAAAGAAGACAGCTACACCCTCAAGGTCACACACTTGATGTACAAAGGTTAGAATTCTGCCCAGGAAGTGCTGATATGTAAAGGTGACTGTGGAAGGAAAGGGGCCAGCACAAACCAATCTCTGAAATTTCTTCATCTGCTCATGAATGCAGCAGACAGAAATCCTGCCTCTAACAGAGCAAAGGACTGAGGGAACAGCCACTTTGGAATTGAGGTATGTATTTCTTGAAACCTGCTCCAAAGCCCAATGGATTACCTAGGTTTACAATGGAGCTCTTTTTTCCAGTCTTCTGATTTTTCTTTTGAAAAGCCTATTTCCTGATTCAAAGTTTAGCCTTCCAAGTACTTTGTGCTGTAACCACACTGCCAACAGCAAGGTTAATTTTGTAGTCTTCACCAAGACCTTGAGTCTTGCTCTTCTTTCAGGAAAGATAATGCTTCCCAATAAAACCAGATTGGACATTAATATGGTGCAGAAGTGCAAAAGCTTTAGACCATCATGCTGCACCCAGGATTAGGAACACGAGGGGCTCTGTCTAGTTTGTCCCCCTACCAATGCCAGGTTTCACACCATGTGGTATTCCATGCTCCTTTTAAGAAACTATTTAACCCACTTCCTCCCCCAAATTCCTTCTACCATCTAGAATAATTTACTCATTACTTTGATAAATATCCTTTGGTTTCATACTACTTTTTGTTTTATAGCACCTGTTATTCCTACTCATAGTTTAAGTAAGCTGTCATGTTTTCTGAACCTAGTTATCCTTCAGTACTGTCAGATGTTTATTATATAGATATTTTATCATCATTTGACAAATGGTTTTTATTTATTTGGCTTACTGTTTTCTCTTAATCAGCCTTTCTAGCTGTTTAATCAATCATTTTGGCTGACCCTTTCTACTCTACATCCACTTTTGGCAATTGCTGTCAACTTCTCATGTGCACAAGGGATCTGTATTGTCAAAGTAGTACTTACAATTTCAGACTCAAATATGCCAAGATAAGGTTAACAACACAGTGCTTTTCAAAAATACTTGAGTTTCTTTTTACTAGTCCTATGAGGTAGGTTTTTTTCCTTATTTAAATGCCAGAAGCCAAAAACTCATTCAAAATTAAAAATGAGACCCTTATAACAGCATCAAGACCACAGGGGCTTTCAAGAAAGATACTAATGATTTTGAATTTCGTATGCCAAATCTACAGCAGGCCCAAGCAAATGTAGGAATTCAGTCTTTACCATTATTCTGCACCTAGTTTATTACATAATAGCCCTGTAACTATTCCTTGACAATCCCTTCCCCATTATTTCAAGCACATTTCACATTGTAAAACCATACTGGTTTCACTATCTCATCTCCTTTGTGTTCAAGTATAGCTCTCTTATTACATTAAACACTGGTTTCTCCATTTGCACACTTTTTAGATGACTTTATTTATTATTTTCTGTCCTGTTTTTAACTGCAGGATATTTAAGTTATCGTCCAATCTCACAAGTATTCACAGCTCTTCCAAAATGCAATACAACCTGTGAATTCATTTACCATGCTGCTTACTGTGCCTTCTGGATTATTAAGGTGTTAAATAAAAGCAGGTGTAGCAATAAACTCAGAGATATCTCCCTGTAACTCAGTGTATCTCTTTACCAACTTCTGTGACAGATAATGCTCTTATCTAAGATAATTTGAACAATTTTTTCCCAAGTAAGCTATGGCAACCTATGAGATTAAATTCTCCTCCTGGATGCTGCTATGCAAATACAAAACATAAACCAAGTGTAGTCTGTGAGGGATCAGTTTTGTTACAGATCTCTAGATTAACCATTGCTGTTGATCTTCCCTATGTTATTAGACTTATGCATATTTTGTAGGCAGACACACAGTGACACTTACAAATCTCTTGTTTCCTTAATAGGTCCACAGTACTTGCTGCTCACAATACATTTATACACTGCTTTAATCAAACTTTTCAGACAAATATCACAATACTCAGACGTTAATAAGACACAAATTAAGAGGTGGTGATCCAAAGTGTACCACCACCAGAAACAGAGAAAGAATACAGTAATCACATGGGGACTAAAATAAGCCCCAATGATCAATTTTTAATGTCTTGAAGACTAAATGAAGCACAAGGAAATGCTCCAATTTAGCATAGAAAGTGCCCCCATCTCGAGACAGGAAGAAAAGAAATATTCTACACTGCCTAGTCCCCCTTTCCTTCCTTGCTCAAAACTTTGTGTGCTTTGGTTCCTCGTACATCCATCAGAATTAAAAAGAATCAAGCCGGGATGTGTCACTGAGAAAGTCTTCTCCTTCCTTCATTACAATCAAGCATCTCCTCGCCTCCGTGCCTGAACGACTCTGCCGCCTTCGACACCGCTGGAAAAAGCCCTGCCTGTCTTGTTTCTATCCTCTCGAAGTTCCTGGCTTCAATTTACACACGGGGATGAATCTGCCTCGGAATCTCCCTCCCCCAATTCTTCTCTATTTATCTTCCTTAAGAGAGAGGCTTTTTGCTGGAGCCAGTCCTCCAGCCGGGGCTGAGCAGTGCAACAGTGACATCCCATGGCTGGCGACATCAGGCTCCAAAGAGCTTCCCTGCCCTGCCAGTGGCCTGCTCTACCTTGAGAAAGACAAGTGATGCTGAGTGAATATTAGCTGCCCTCAGTGCATTTGATTCATTTCCCTCCCCATTAAAATTATGTGGGCGATTTTTTCCATTTTTCCAAAGCACCAGGAATTTTCTTCAAATGCAGCCTCGGACACAGAGTGACTTACTGAGCATTGCATTGGAACAAGGCAGACTCAGGGCCAGATAGGTACAGAGGTGTTCTTGTCATTCCTCATTTCCAGCTGCAAGGGAGGGGCATGTGAGGCATTTTGGGTGATGGACACAGCTCTCAGGAGCTTGCTGCCTTTCTTTCTATATCAAACAGGTAACTACAACCTAGAAGAGACACTGGTGTGTGTGTTCAGCAGCTCTCTGTATGCAAAGAGACTGGAAAGGTCATGAGAGTTACTGAATACAGAATTTTTCTGAATTGCTGAATTGCTGAATTCTGAGCTTTTCATTGCCAGAAATCTGGACTCTCTATTGGTACCAGAAGTAAGGAACAGCTTCTATAGTTTGTTGGCAGTGGATTTTAATATACAACTTTTATTATGTTTATCTAATGCTGCATTGCAATACAGCGTGACAAGAAGTAAACAACTTGTATTATCCATGGACTTCCCTAGCACTGAGTGGCCTATTCTGATGCTCCCCAGGGTGGCTCTGGACCTCCACTGGCCTCACCACACACACCTGCTCTGTGTTTTCTCCCTACAGACATCAATTATTCAGTCTGGACTGTACAGTTTGGTAACATAAGCAGCAAAGCCTTCCTCAGCACCAGATAAATCCAACACAAAAGCCAAAGAGAAGCAGCCCCAGTAAACTATGCTAGTCTCAGTCAGAATGAATGCACAACACAAAGCTGCAAGACCAAAGAAGCAGTGCCTCTCCTGTCCCAGTATCCTGTATTTGCAGAAAACCACCCACACTCACACAAAGCACTTCACAAACTCTGCAACAGTCTTGAGACCAAAAGGCCAAAAGTCACAAATGCATTTTGTCATAGGTGGAGTCGAGGTGCAGCTACATTATTTGTTGTTAAAGCTCTGTTAGGACATGGCATACTATAACATGTGGCACCTTTTACTTCATCCATTTCTTTCATAAATAACATTTGCTGCCTAAACCTTAATTATTATGTAGTGCAATAAGTCACTGATATTTTTCTTAAAGCCTGAAACTTCTACAACTGTTTTCTCTTTTATAACTTGGGTCTATTGTATTTGTAGGGAAAAGTCATCAGAAAGAATTGCCTCTCTTCCCATAGAATATTAAGAGGACTGCAAGCCATGTGCAACTATCCATTTTTAGTCTATAGGTTTTCCCTTGTCTGGGATATACTCTCCAAATTATACACAAACACACTCCTTTCAAACTAAAAAAAAAACAACCTGAAGTGAAAGAATTTTGCCATTTTCCTTTTTCCTTCCTTTTTCCCACCCCTTTGCATTATTTGTCTACTTTTTCCTGTTTTTTCCACTAATTAATCTTACTTTGCCCAAGTCTTATTGTCATTTTGTTGAAACTATTCGAAGTGCCTCAAGCTGCTAAACAGCTGGCAAAATACACAAACATTTAAGACTTTAAAGTCTGAATATTAAATCATGATTTCCAGGAGAGAACAATGGGGTCCTTTCTGATTTAATACTTTCTTTTGAACCATATGTCATTTCTGCTTTCAAATTAATCTGAGCATGGAAAACAGGTTGACTATATTTTTATTAGAAGACACTCCAAATATTTAGACAGTTATTTGAATCATGTTTTGGCAAAATGATTATGCTTGTCAGTCTGGAAACATATAATTTCCATATTTCCCTTGCATTAACTCTCTGTAACAAAGGATTATTAAAATCTTAAATGCTATTTACTCTTCTTGTCCCCTCCCTCTCTGGCATGAATACTTAAAAGAAGCCCTAATAAAATATTTGGGCTGCATTAAGAAACATCTGAATTGCAGTTGCAATTCTGGTGTAGTCACAAGCTCGCCATTAAAATGCACAGCACAGTGCTAGTGCAGCTGTATGCAGCTTTTATTATTCAGACTGCTAAATGGATAAAACATATTTTACTTCGACGTAAACTGTGCAACTAGAAACACCAGAGCATGAGGCTTTTTTGTTTCCTCAGGAGAAGCCCAGATCCTTGAGCTCGATAACTCCTCTTGGCCAAGAGCTGGTCTAGATTTATTGCAAGAGTCCCTGTGCTGCCTCTCCAGACACATGTTTTGCAAACCTTGAAGAACTTGGTGTGAATGGCATGATTTCAGCCTCTACCACCTCTTTTTATTAACATGCACCTGTTAATATTTTCGGGCCCTAACTCCATATTCCACAGCTAGGATACAGACAGCAGCCCTCAGAGCCAGTCAGCTCTGCAGCCACAGGAGTTCAGCTCACACAGAGATGCACTGGAGCCCAGGGTTTCTCTTACTTCTGAGCTAGAGAACAAAAATGTCCCCAACTCTGCAGCTTTAGACACCCTCTATGAATGCCCTGAGGAGTTCATGACAGCTCATGAAACACCCTCCTGCAAGACTCAGTCAATCTCCATACTGACCAAATTCTAGCTGACCACTGCATAAACAAGCTTTGACACAAATTTCACGTCTCAAGCATTAGTCTGTGTTATTAGCTGCTAAACGTCAATTATTTCTAATCACAGCATGTGTAAACATCCCTAATTTTTATATTTAATTTCATGTATGAGGACAACAATGAAGCAGAAGAAATACTTCCAAGCTCATACGCAGATCATCCAGAGCATGTTGCTTGAATACTACAGAAGAACCATAGAAGCACATAGAAGCCCACACAGAAATATAACGACACCAGCAGACAGAGTTTGGCAAATATATCCCTCTTTAAGGCAGCCTTGCAGCAGAAATGCAGCAGAAGAGGAGCACAGGTCCTAAAGGACAGCCAGGAGAGCCCATGAACCAGATGAGCCACCAGTGTGAGAAGTAACCTTAAAAGGACGCAAGTCCTTTGCCAGATTTCAGCCCTCTCTAAGCTCAGCAACAAGGTATTTTCTGGCCCATTGTGTGCCCTTCTATTGAGGTGGCAGCGGAGTCTCATTATCTCCATGGGCTGTAAAAGTGCCTCTAATTAGCTAGTCACCAATGCTCTACCAGAGGGTATTTTGGAGTAGATATATTCTAATTGTCTCTGCTGGGTGTCTGCAGTGATTCCATAGAAAACAACCTTCACACAGGGTCTGCTCAGCTTGCAGGCATTCCTGGCCGCTCTTTCACTCATTCACAGCATTTTAAGCCTGGATGCCACATAAAGCCGAGATGGACGTGCTACGATTAAAGACAGAATAAAAATGAAATGAACCAATAGACCGGGGTTAAAAATTGGAAGTAGCAACAGCTAATTAGTTCTGTAGTTGAAAAGAGGGAAGCCACGGTGCTTCTGTTCAAGAGGCTACTGCTGCTATTAGAGTATGCTGGTATTCCAGCAATGTGTTTCTACATTTCTGGTTTTTTAAAAAATAAAAATGTGCATTTTGCTATTGATTTCCAGTTGCTTAATCTTTGGTATTTATGTTTTCCTATAGCAATCTGTTGCTTGTCACTCTGACATTTACAATGACAGTCATTACCTACTTCTCCCATACCACAAAAGAGGGCTCCATAATGCAAAGTAAAAGAGAATATTCATTAGCTATGACAGAAAATTACTCAACTCACTGTCTCCATCCTCTTTTCCTCTCAAAGGCTAGGACAGCCATAAACATTCAATTGACTTTTATCCCTTCTTGTAATATTGGTGATACAGATGCTCAGTTACACACACACGCTTTCAATCCCTCACCTAGAGCCAAAGGGCCGAGTCCTATATCCTACACCAACAGGGTTAAGGGAACGTATATATGTCTCAATAAGCATATATATTTATGAAGAAGGAAAAAAAAAGACTGCTTAGAAAAGCGCTTACATTACCCCATCTTCATCATTTGTAATATCCAAGGATTTTAGCAATAGGCTCTTGGGTAACAACTTCTGAAGTGTGAAATTATTTCATACAATTCACACATTTGGAGGGAAAAAAAAAAGTTAAGATAAACAAAAAGTCATATAAATATATATATATAACACAAGATCTAACTGACTCATATTCCAGACATTTCACTTAAAATATGTTATCATCTGCCTGCTGATAGGATTAGTAGTGCATCTGAAAAGAGTTATCACTCTTTGTTATTGTTGGTTTTAAGCAGGCAGTGCTTCTCTGAGCCAGTCCCCACTGGCCACCAGGCAAACTCTAGTCCAGACTAGTTTGGGTTTCAGCAGTTTTGGGGTTTGGGCCTGTGACAGGTTTCCTTGCAACACAAGGGGTGTCAGCCAACATGCCCACAGGCAGGTAGCAGCCATTTGGTGCAGGATTATATATTTCCATTCTGGTGGAAGAAATTTTACTTCTCTAAGCCTGCTTAGTCATTCCTCTGCTCTCTAATTATTACTCAGATCTTTAGATAGGAGCAAAAGCCCTATGAATAATGCTGCCACATTAGAGGCTCAACACACACCAGTAACCTCAGTCTGGCTGTATTATTCTTAGCTACATATGTGTGCTGCATCCAAGATTATTCCTGTTTACAGCAGGATATTCCCAAAACCTATCTCATTTTTCATGCAGTTCACATTTTTTCTTGGCTCTTTCTGAGAATATTTAATCCACTTTCTTTAAGTTTGAAGGTTACTGGAGGTGCCACTCACTCACATTTCACAGGCTCATGCATGACTTACACTTTGATCGCAAATGCAAATCAGAGCAGCATATTTTCATTAATTTATTGCTTTTAATCAGAAATGAGACTTTCATGTCTGGAGATTTATCTGGATACTTCAGTTAAGGAAGGACACCTCAATGAAAAATCACAGGATGTCAATAACACTGGTTGAAAAGTTCCTATTTGCTATAACACAATGTTCTTCCATCCCTCCTCCAAATCACATGTCTATATGTCTAACAATAAGAATATTTTTCAAAAATAGTATCTGAAGTAACGTCCAACTTCTCTTCTGCTCTGAAAAACACATTCCAGTTGACTGAACAAATTAGTTTACGTAAAGCATGCAGGTAACTGAGTTTCTCTGCCTTTCACTCCTTTTAATCTTGCTGATATGTTATTTATGTTCTGTTCAATAAATAAAATCAAGATTAAAAAGTTGAACTGCCTGAGGGCACTCTTTGCTAACAGAGATTTTCTTTGCTAACAGAGATTTTCAAGTGTGCAACTTGTATTCAACTTTTAATAACATCCAGAGAGATACTTTATTTTATAAATTACCCAGGTGAGGTGTGTGCATAATCAGTGGAGCTGCCCAAAATTAACATCTTCTCTTCTATGTACCTGTCATCTATTTTGTTCTTTGCAGTCTGTATAAACACTCCACTCTAACAGCACCCAACCAATCTCCTGGACTGGGACCAGGAGAGCAGGAATTCATGATGGGAACACAAAGACAAACCCTCAGTGAGAGTAAGGGTGACAAAGCAGTGTTTAAGCATTACAGTGCTCATGTACCTCCCCAGGGCAGAACAAGGACTGGCCCCTGGGTGCTTCCCTGGGTTTGCCCTGTATTGTGCAAGGCCCCAGGCTGAGTGGGATTTGTTGCCAGCCCAACAGTTGTCACTGTTTATTAGAGCTGCTTTCCCTCAACCAGTGAGCTGAAAATGACAAGGAAATAATCAACAGTTTTCTGCGAATGTAAGGCACCAGCAAGCATCCCTTCACAACAGCATGGAGAGGGGGAAAAAGAGCAGCCATTAAGCTTGCTTATCACAGCTGGAACTGGAACTGGTTCCATTTCTGAATTGCTGCTGAAAGCAATGGAAAAGCCCAATTGAGGAAGAAGCAGCTGTAGTAGCCAAATTGCAAATGGTTTGGAAAGAGACCTTTTCAGCCGACACATTCTTCAGGGCTTGATAAGAGGGGTCAACAACCTCTGAAGATTGATATGACAAACTGTACTTCTTTCCCAAGTTTGGGGTTAAAGGTGCAAGAAGGACCTTGCACAGAAAGCTGCCAGTCAGGATTTCTGACCCATTTCCCACTTTTGCCTGGATTATGCTGCTTCTCTCAGTTTGCTGCAAGCCCCAACCCACACGTCGGTGTCAAGGATGCCTTGTGCCATCCAAAACTTGTGCTGGTCCTGTCTTTAGTACATGTAGGATACAGGTGACCATCCTCTCCAACTCTTCATGCCATCAGCATACAGGGAACTGTAACTATAGTAATACTGCACCTCAGTAAAGTGGGAAATGGCACAGGATTACTTTTATTATATCCTGAAGTGTTCAAGGCTTAGGGAACACAATGCTTATAAATAACACTTCAAGTAATTCTACTAGAGGTCCTCAGCTCACTGTGACATAATTGCACTCTTGCAGGTGCACTACTTAGCCTGCAGCCATTTCAGAGAATTGCTAAAAATTAAAATAGAAGCATAATTTAAAAGTTCACCAGCTCACACAAAGGTTCTTAATTTAAAAAAAATGGCATTAAACTCTACTTTCTTTCAGGTATTCTTCACAAAAAGAATCACCAAGCTGACTGAGATCCCATTTACTTGCCTAAATGTACAAAAAGAAACAGAAATTAAAATCACTACCAAATAGTTTCTTAAAAAATATATTTTGCAAAGATGTCCAACCTACTGTTAATTCCTGAAGCTTTCCTAAGAAATTCCAACAAGTATCTGAAATTCTAGATTCTTGGCCACATTTCTCAAATAGACTTAGCCCACAATATCAGAACCCAAAACCAAAATGCAATTAAATTTGAGGTTTGCCCTTCAATACATCATCACCTTTCTCCTTAGAAAGAGGATTTCTTTACAGATATTAAAACCTGAATATTGTATTTAATCCCATAATGTCTAATAACTGGCTCACTTCAATGTTTGTTAACAGAGAACAGCAAGGAGGCTTCTTGAGAAGGGAGAATATGAGAAACAAGCAGCAAGTAAAAGTGATCAGATACAAGACTGTCTGCAAAGTTATTAATTCACATATATTTCTATTTGTGAAACCAGATGACAATCCCCTGCTGTTAGGCCACCTAGGAACTGTGAGATTTTAAAAAGCATAAGTCATTAGCTCTTCTTACCAATTACCTTGTAGAACTCTTCCTATTTTCCTTTGTGCTCCACAATTCAATGGTGCCCCAGTTTGGCTGGTTCGTTTTTAATGTGGCTTTTGGCAGGAACAAATTGAGCTTGATAAGGGTCAGAAGGTGTGACCACTCCCACATGTAAGTAGGACATTTATGTGGGTTCGGGCTTTTGCTTCTTGAGGGTCCTTTCTGCTTTGGCTACAGGTAACAGATCCCTCCAGCACCCAGAGACGAGGCTTTTCCCACCCCTGCTGAGCCACACTCACAGCCTTACTGATCCCAGGCTACTTCAAAGAACAACAAACTTATTTTTTCCCTACTTCAAGAAGGCTTTTACTATTAAGTAAAACTGAGAGATTTACTTCTATTCCTACTAAATCTGTCACTGTCCTTCCCTTCTGGCTCCACACTCGAGGGCTGGCCAGTGCTCCCTAGCAGGGTAGGGTCACCCTCCACAGGCTCTTGCTGAGCCCACACAGTGCTTGTCCCCCTTGTCCCACAGCTGCTTCCTCATCATCCATTTCTTTGGCACCACATACATAATGCAAGGTATCGTTTAAACAGACCACATCAGCCACCAACACCATTTCTTATTATTCATCCAGCAGGAAGAAATTGTCATACCCCACGCTGGTATCTAAATATTTCCTTCAGATAATGACTGAATAGTCCTTGAAATTCTACCCATTATGCTTCTGACCCCCATTTGCCACCTGCAGTCATCATCTTTGTCCATCTGCGCTCATCGTGGCTGTTCGTCTTTGTCAAATTTACAGCGAACAGTCTTGAAAGGAACAACGCACAAAGCACAAGTGGAAAGATGAGAAACAAAACAGGGGGTGAGGTGGGGGGGTATCTTTAACAAAAGCCAGGTGTAGAAGTTATTAATTAACTGCAGGGATATGGCATGAGTGATTCAAAGTACAATTTAAGTAATTGGCACAGTGCAGTTTTTTGATGCAGCTGAGAATTACGTGCTCCTACCTTTTCACTAAAGCACCATAGAACATAAAATTATTTAGGAAAGCATGTTCATTAAATTCTACCATACCGTGAGAAGCAAGCCTTAACCAAAGTGTTTAGAATAAAATATTCATATATCAGATGATGCAGGCAGTAAATTTTGACAGCATCCAATCTCAGACTGCAGCATCTCTACTCAAGGCCCCAGAGTAGTGGTGTTAATTGTTTCTTTTTTTTGAAGCAGCGCTTAAAAAGAAGAGCTTTAATTTGATCAAATGAAACTTAATGAAGGTGATTTAGCCTATAATCATCACTTTGGTGTCACTGTTTCCCAGGATTTGGAGACTTTCCACTCTGAGGCAGGAATGCAAACTTCACAGACAAGGGCACATCCGCGTTTCTCCTGCTATCTGTTCTCCAGATAAAGGAGAAGATGCAGTGTCTGATTCACAGGCACACTGCTTTTCCCAATTGCTTTATGATAAATATAATCTTCCTCTTCTTGGACTTATTTGTAGATAAGCCTCTATTCCACATACCTATCTGTGTACTCTGCAGGCTCCCCAGAGTGTATTTCTGTGCATTCTACAGCATCTTAAAGAAAGGCAGGTCTATTAAACCCTCGTCTGCTGGGCCGTGCTTTCCCCTGCGCTCTCAGGGCCTGATCCCACGGCCACATTAAATCAAGCCGAGTTTTTCCAGTAAATGCAATCTGAATTCAGCCACGTCCCTGATTATTCACCCTGGTCCCCGATTACTCAGCCTGCAGAGGGTACAAGCACTATAAAGGCAAAACACACAACTGCAATAAGGATGAATTATTCTTCCCCACTTTAAATTATCTTCCTGTGGTAAATGCAGCCTGGGATTGTAGAAGCCAAAGGGACTGCCCAGAGATTTCCATGCTGTTTCACTTTTTGTAGCAACAGAAATGACCAGAGAGATCATGAGTGCTGAAACTACAATTAGAGTAGCTCCGTATTTCAAAACTGCTTCCTGCATCATGTCCAAAAGGAATTTCTTTTCATTACGTTCTTATTGGCAATGACAAACAGAAGATAAAGTCTGGTGCCAAGACAGAGTATTTTGTTTCTGTAGGAGAGAAATTTGGCTCTGTGAATCCAGCTATTTTATATCGAACACATATATGTGTCTACAATATTCTCCTCCTTCAGGAAGACAGGCGTGAGGGGTCATCAAAACCTACTATTATGATTAATTAATTAGCACTGAACAATAACTGTTTAGCATTCCAGTACAGTCACTGCATACGGAACATAAAAGGCAATGCCTGAAATTCCTACATTTAGATAGGAAACTCAGTTCCATGTTCATACTTTCCATTCCTGTTCTCTGTGACATTTTCCACTACTTTACTACCCAAAAAAATTAACCTGAACACGAAGGCACTTCCATCTACCAGATGCAGTTCAAAGTTGTCAGATCTCAACTTTTAATTTCTGAGCTTTTGCTCATTCACATTCTACCAATTGCCAGCAACTAATAATGGGGGGAAGGGGTTAGTGTATCATAAGGCTTTTACTTGTGGAATATATAACATTTTGATAAATACTATGATTTTAAGTGCTTTAAAGCCTGCTTTATGCTGTTAATGAGGTCATACAATACAGAAATGGCAATTACAATGAGTTTCTTTAAAGCTTCTTTGCCTGGAAAATAAAATACTTGCACAAATTTGCCAGTTAAAAATCAAAATTGTCATATACTACATGTAAGCCTTTAGTACAAATAGAATTTCTGACAGATTTATGTTCAGGATAAAAAATGTTACCTGTCAAAAACAGCTATAAAAAATTAAATATCTGCTTAATGTGAGGCTTCAAGTATTGCAAATGTAGCATTCATTATCATAAATACAGTAGTACGATCTAATTATGTATTCTGTACTAAGTTTGTCAGATAACACAATTTGAAAATGGCACAACTAAATCAAATATGTTCTACTTACCTATTGAGTGATAGTGAAATTGCACATAAAAAGGCTTCCTTACAGTCAATTTTAAGATGCTGCTGCTTTGTGATGGGTTTTATTTTATTTTGGGATTTTATCATCAGTTTACCAACTGACTTTAGAGATTTTCCCAACACAAGTGTCTTCATATCCCAACACAAATAGATCAGTTGCCATATGAATAATCAATCTTATTAATGTTCATCTCACACCCATTGCCCAAGTGTGCCCATCTTTTTCCACTGCCCCGCAATTCCTAATTTAGGCAAAGGCAAGGCTTTACAAAGTCTTTATATGATTGAAATAGAAAAGCAGGGGCAGGGTGTGAAGGTCAGTTGGTTCTGTTCTGGTTTGGGCTAGGAGAGAGTCAATTTTCTTCCTGAGAGCTGGTACAGTGCTGTGTTAGCCCAGCAGGGAGCAGGCTGGGGGGACACAGCCTGGCCAGCTGGCCCCAGGGATGTTCCAGATCCCAGCATAGAAACCAGGGGCAAAGCTGGCCAGGGTGCAGCTGCTCAGACACTGGCTGGCCATCAGTCAGCAGGGGGTGAGCAGTTGTGTTGTGCTTCACTTGTTTGGATATCCTATTAAGTTTTATTATTATTAATAATAATAATTATATCTACCATTTCTGTTCCATTAAACTGTCTTTATCTCAAGCCACACATTTTACCACTTTTTTCCCATTTCTCTGCCCTATCCCATGGTCGGGGATGGGAAGCAAGCAAGCAAACTCTGATGTTGAGCTGCCTGCTGGCTTAAACCACAACAGGTTTCATCAGCAGTATTACTGACTTAAGGGACAAAAGAATGTCACACATCTCAGACTAAATAAAACATAGCTGGTCCTGTTAAACTAAAATCAGAAGTAAGAAACTGTGAGAAATATAAGAAATTGTTTTCTCATAAACTAAAGAGATAGAGCTAGGGCAAAATTGAAGTAATTAATCTTTCAGATGCCTTTTCTTCAACATCACAGAAGTTTTACTTCAATCAGTCTAATCCCTAACATGGATCCTTGCAATCTCAAATAGTTCTGACTTCTGCTTTCCACTCAGAGTCCCATGCCATGGACTGTTTCTCTTAGCAGCAGTGGAAGAGCACATCTCCTGCTGTCTCAGCCTTCAGCTGGAGCCATTTCCCCTGGAATAACCCCTCCCCTGCCATTCTCCCATATGCATCTGCCCTCCCAGCTTTGTGCTTTTTCAGCAGCTGCATTTTTAACTGTCCTTCAGAAATCAAGTGCTACACCTGCTTTCTGTGGTGGTCTGAATTTTCTGTTCCTTCCACTGCTCCCTCCCTGCAAAGTCAGGTTTTGATCATTCCCTTGTTCTCTGGCTCCCAGCTCCTTTAATGTCAGTCTGAAGGTGTTCTCACAGTGCCTCTTTTTACATATTCTGTTGTCTGACTGGAGCATCTCAATAGGATTTGAAAAACTGTGTTAACACAAGGAAATAGCCTAATTATCGTCATCATCATCTCCATTCCTCCTACTTGCAAAACTGATCCCGGGGTGACAATCCCATTCTATTTGACACATACACAAAACATCCAGCTAAAAGACCATCTCTGTAAGAGAGACTCTAAAAAGGGGTCCTGAAAAATCACTTGAGGTTCTTCCTGACTTACAGGAAATTGTCTCATGTACCAAGGCATCTGTATTCAGGTTTTTTCCTGACTTCATTTTTTAAACTAGAAGAGTGATCCTACAACGTGCATAAAACAACATAACATAAGCTGCAAAGGTACATACAAGAAAATAGAGGAAACAGTGTACACACATTCAAAAATTACTCACATACAAGCTAATATTTGCCTCCAAATCCCAATACTAACTGTCCATGTGAAGTTACATGAAAGACACAGGGCAGACAATCACAGATGCACAAATGGCACAACTTCAGACATCTATGGATAATCTGCTATGGCTGAAAAACAGAGTTTTCCTCAGCACGAATTTATGAGCACAGCAGGCTGTACACCACTGCATGTGCACTTGTTTTCCAGTTGGCCAGTGGAATTACCTCAGTGAGCCCAATGCTGGAGCTCATTGAAAGCTCATGTTCGGTTTGAGGACCAGGCAAATCTCTCCTCAAAGTGCAGAATCTGCCATCCCCTAGAACGGAGATCCGGGTTATACCCAACAAAATCCCCTCCTTAAGGGCTCTAGTAACCCTGAATCTTGCTGGGAAGGATCTGTCCACTGCACATGCCACCCAAAAACCTGATCTTTGAGGACCTCATATATAGACAGGCACAAAGGTCTTCTTAAAGAGCAAAGCAATAACGTGGCATCTGGCACACCCCTGTTTCCAAAGGGTGGTAGAGCCATAGATCAGAAACAAGAAAGCTTGGGTTAAGGATCAGGGAATAGTCCTGCTGCACTGGCTCTGAGCTCCTGGGCTCTGTCAGTTAGAAACACACACAGAAGGAATGCCAGCAATCCAGACTATTTTGGGCTGTATAAAAAATAGTCCACAGTGTGTGGAACATCCATAGCTTGTCCTTCTCTGAATTCAGTCACTATAAAGAAAAGAAGCAAATGGTTTTAGAAATATTTTTAAGAGGCTTTGTGGCTCCTTTCCTTGGCATGTCTCCATCTTCTGCTCAGAATTTAACGTGGGTGGAACAATTCAGGAATGCTTAACATTTATCTAGGATTTGGAGACATTTGGCAAGCTGGTTTGAGCTACTACACTGCTGTATGTCTGGAAATCCTGGATATTTCTACTGAAACAGATCAGCTGCCAAACACTTGTAGAGTAAATCTGAGTGTTCAAAAGGCCCTAAATATGATGTCTCTTAAAAGCATTGGACATCCTAGTGTACACCATTCTGCTTAAAAGAAAAAAAATGAGAAAGACAATGATTCAAATTTCCAACTGTAAAAACAGGAGGAATAAATGCTGAGTAAATATCCTGCCTAGGTAAGCATCAAAGACTTTAGAATTATCTCTGAGATAATTATAATTTCAGAAATTCCCCCCACCCCCTGTTCTTAGCAGGTACTAGTATTTGAAAGAGATTAGAAGAGAATTCATTAAAAATATTTTAGGGATTTCTTACAGTATTTAATAATTAATACTAAGTCCCCTATGATACCAGAAAGGGGAGCACTAAGCACTGTGGAGCCCTGAATGTGGTCATGGGCACCCACCAGGATGGTCACACATGGCTGTGGTGGGAGTGTTTGTCTTCACATGGCACAGTGGGGTTGGGAGTCCCCTTAGAACAGCATTAATCTGCTTTCCTGGAGCAGAGCAGGGTCTGCCATCACTGGGAACTTCTGAGCCGTTCAGCTCAACTGATTATTAATTTTATATTCTCACATGACTCACATTACTCTTCTCACAGGCACTTAACAGTCTCACTTCAGCTGAATGTTTTGTGTTACGGTTTTCTTTGCGTAATTTGAAGCTTTGACTGTCCTGATCTTTACATTTTGTCTCACCTATATTTACTGGATTTCTTTAATATGCGGAAGTACAAGCAGAAAACAATTCATGTACAGCACAATCCATTCTAAGACTATGACAATACTGAACCAATGCCAGGTAGAGCTGATGTAAGACACAGGCCACAAACATCTGGAATACCCACTGCCCCCAGAACACAGTAATGCAACCCCTCCTAGTCACAGGAAATGCTGGGCATAAACATCTTCAGAAAACAAGCACCCAAATTCCTTCTTGACAATGCAAAGCAGGGGACTAAGTGATTTTTACCTCAACATTCACCCTGTCATGGTATTGTTCAAAAAGAGTGAAGAATTAAAAAACAAACAAAAAAACCCAAAACAAACAAACAACCAAAAAAACAACCTTCCACAGTATTGAAAACCCAGAAACTCCATTCATAATGTTGCAGCTAAATTATGAATTGCAGTCATTCCATTATTACACCACACAACTGGAGCCTACAGGGGAAATACTGGCACACTACGAATTAGAGTTATAATAATACAATTCTTGATTCCTAATACTTAAAGTTTTCCCCATGGTGATTACAGTAATAATAATACTACTAAGCAATAGCAGTAATTAATCTAATTAGTTCATTAAAATGATGATGGCTATTATTACTATAGGTCATAAATTAAGACGAGACCTTCTCTGAACATAAATAGAGATGAAATATGTTCTCCTTTGCACAATGGACATGGCAGCAGCTGCTTCTTTGGGGAAAAAAAATAGTGGGATGATTATCTAAAGATGCAAATGAAGTATCTTTCACTAACACTACTGTGAAGGTCGAATATCAATGACACAAAAATCATTTTCCTTCAGATGGAAAGGAAACTGTCACAGCCCAGTGCAGAGCAAGGAAAGCTTTTCATTTCCAAGTTCAAGAACTCTGACCTGGCAGCACTTCCCCTGCCCTATTGTTCTCCCTTTACTCCCTTCCTCCTAAGAAACTTCCATGTAAAGTGTTACATTTATCACTAGAATTTTAACACTATGTTTGCTTGCTTTCTATATCACCTTTATGGTGTTTAATGTATGAGCTTTTGGGTATACATTTGTATGCATTAACTCCACCTATGTGAAATATCACATATGATAATAAATATGTATCTTGGTAAGTGAAGGTGAAAACCTTGGGCAAAGTTGCAGATATATATGATAAATCAATTATTTATGTCCTTTTTATTGCCTCACTGGTCAGATAATTCTGTGTTCCCTGGAGCTTCAACATTCCAATCCAGTGGGCAGATTACAGCATCCATCATTTGCTTGAATTCAACATGCCAAACAAATATTTCTTCCATCTGCCTCTAACGTGAAATGTCACCTCTTTTCTGCAAGCACTGGTGTGATTCTTGAGAGAGCTCCAGGTTTTCCTCACTATAAAAGCTTCGGAGTCTAAAGGCACCCAGGCCTAGGGAATGATGCCATCAAGAAAGGACAGTCCAGTGCCTTGTTCACATCCCCTTCAAGCTTTGCAAGATCCCACATCACCTACCCTGAAAACAGGTAAATCACCTACAAAATATCTTACTGGAAATACAAATCACTGCAATCCATCCTTGCTGGGGTTCCTCAGGAAAAGAAGGCACTTCACTCTGTGAAGCTCCCCATGGAGCTCAGCCTCGTGTACCCCAAATGTTGCCCCCCTCTGCACACCCCAGAGCCTGTTGGGAAATGACATCCTGCAGGAGCAGCAGGACAGAGAGAGGAGCAAAGTGAAAGCTGTAGAGAGACTTTGCCAAATGCTGGAATTTTTTGAGATTACAAACAAAAGAAAGGTCATAAAAATGCAAAAAGAACTGCAAAAGCTTCTGGGTTAGCACACCTGTGAAGGACCTTGAGTCAAGTGACTCATTTAGACTGTTTGCCCAAGTTATTTCACAGTCACAGACAGCCTGATTCTTTCATAAACAAATATGCTATTCAGAAAAGAAGTTTACTATATCCTGAGTTGCATTCTTCACCAGTATAACTAAGCTGCCAAAAACAGGGGTTCTATTCACAGACAGACAAATTTCATTTGCCCTCCCTCCCTCCAGAGGCAGCCCTTCTGTAGCACTGCTGCTCCTTCAGCCTCCCAGATCTATGCTTTGTGAGGATTGTATTTTATATTCACTTATTTTATATTTTCATGCCCTAACAATTTAGGTTAATGCCAGTTGATACAGACAGGATTGAACCTGAAATATGAGCAAACTGTTGTATCTCCATATCCAAAAAATAACATGATAAAAAGAATTCATCTAGAAACATGTAAGGAATTACAATAAGATTGCACTCACTACACCTGGGAAATGGCATCTGATTTTGCTTTCAAATAAAAACCCAGAGAAGTCACAAACAGGGAACTCTCAAAGTATGATAATTAGTCAGATTCCATGGATGCTTCCTAGGCACGGATTTATTTTTGTTTAATGTGTGACTTCAGTAGCCATCTTAAGCTGGAGAAAAAACAAAACAAAAAAAAAGGCTATTTTCTGTGCAGTTTTAAAGGAAATAATGAATAATTCAATTTGAAGGAAGGAAGTGTAGAACAATTGGCTCAATCTTTCCATTTTATTTTTTCACTGTATTTTTAAAATGTAGACATTCAGCACTTTCTAAGAATATTGAAGGCTACTCAAGGCAGGTACTTCTGAGCACGAGGCAGATCAAGTCAATGGTCAGATTTTAACCTCTTCTCGCTCACTTGGAAAGCCAGTGCCATGAGGAACCATCCTGTGCCATGAGGAACCATCCTGTGCCATGAGGAACCATCCTGTGCCACAGCTGGGGGTGCAGGGGATGCTGCTCACACCCATCAGAGGTTGCAGCAGGGCCAGCATCTCTGGGGCCACGCAGGGAACAGCACCCTGAGCCCCACTACTGCATTCGAGGCAAGTTTGTAAGGTTGGTTTCATGTACAAACAGATCATTCTTTCCAGGCTTTCTGTGCCTAAAATTTCCTCTCTGTGCCATAGGTATAACCCTCCTTTGCTGATTTCCAGGGGGCTGAGCATGTGCTCAGACTGAGAGGAAACACCTCTGCTAAGGTTGGATTCTTCTGCCCAGTGACATTCATGTGCTTAGATTAAACTGCTGTTTGACTGTCAGAATTCGATCTATTAAAGAATACTGAGTAGAAATTACATAGGCCTGTCATTAGTGATCATTTTAAAAGGTGAAACCTTTTTGCCTAAAAAAAAATCAGCATTTTTTTTCTGCCATAAAACCAAAACGTGAGTCATCTCTCCTGCACTAGGAACAAATAAAACAATTAAAAGGGAAAACAGCTTTGCTTCTGGGAGAAATCATGGCTTTTTCTTAATCAAATTCATGAATTTTAATCAGTGCCTTAATGTGTGAAGGGGAAATGGCAATTTTCAGAGCTCTTCTCCCTGGAAAGATATTACATTATATCTTTCCCATTCTGAATGTCCCAGACATATTTTACAAGTGCCTACAGATACTTTTAAGTTAGGATTGAATTCTGTATTTAAATTGCAACCCATCTCCAGTTTCAGGTCATTGAGATACAAAAGGTCATGATATTTGCCTTTCATTTTTCTTCTCTCAGAATACTAAAACTTGAGACTATAAAGAATGCTGCATGAAATATAATTTCTTGCCAATTGTATGAAGAATATACAGTGATTAAGTAAGTAGTTTGACCTGAGTTGTTTAATCCTATTCACCTAGGATCACCTTGAAAAATTTGGCTTCTCAATGCAAGTATGAATATTTCAAAGAATACAGGAAAAGATTCAAGGTGAAAAAAGGCCACAAAAGATGAAAATCTGCTTCATCTTTAGGTCAAAAACATTTTCTCTGAATAAAAACAATGAAAAAAATATGTAAGTGACTTTTATTTTACATTCAGCAGGGAATATATTATTTCCAATGTGGAACCTGAGAATATAAAATCTGATAAAAAGGGATTTGGCTAGAGATGGACTCTCTCCTCCCACACCCAAAAACTTGCAGGCAAGTTTTGGAATAAAGCTTTCACTCCTTATTACACAGAACCTCTCTTTACTGCCCTGCTAGTGAAGAAAGCAGACAAAGTCAGCAGATTTTGCATCTACTTTAAGTCTGTTTAACTTTTCTACATGTATGTGAAGAGGTCACAGTGCAAATGACAGTCAGAGCCAGCCTTTCTGCTGAAATTATTAGATTCACTGCTCTGTAGGAACTGAAATGGACCTCTGCCATCATCCAGTCTGACCTCCTGCATATTGACAACCATGGGGTTTTAGCAATTTATTCCTGAAGTGAGCCCAGAGCATCTATTCCAGCCATCTTATACCTTTTGAAATGTGCCCATTTTGATTTGGGGACATTAAGGACTGGACATTGTCTCATTTCTCAGTCCATTTTTGACCAGGTAAATCAGTCTCACTGTTACAATGCACTGCCTCAGTTCCAGGCCAACATCACCTCCCCTGTTCTCCATGTCCTCTCAGGACTTTGTCACAGCTTTGCACATCGCTTTTGCCAAGCACATATTTATGCCTTAAAGCAAAGGCTGCCTTTCAGCATCCAACAGCAGGGACTCCACAGAGTCAGAACAGTCTGTAAAAGTTTCTGCCACAGAAAGTGCAAGGACAGTTACTGCACAATTAACTGCTCAGGAATGCAGCTCTGAGGGTCACTGCTATGGGGACAGTGTGCCTCATGCCACCTATTCACCTTCTTGCCCTTTGGTAGTGGCACAGGCTCAGGGCTTATCTGGAAGCTTCATTAAATGGAGAAATGCACAGATACACCCCAAAGGACGGTCTTGTCTCAAAGTCCCAGCACTAGCTGCTCCCATCAGACCCCAGTGACCCACCCCAGCTCCCTCCTGGCGATCACAGAACCATAGATTCATTAAGGTGGAAAAAGACCTCCAAGATTATCAAGTCCAACCTTTAACAAATACCACCATGCCCACAAAACTACTTATATCAGGAATAACACATCTACTCATCTCTTAAATACCTGCAGGGATGATGACTTCACCACTTCCCTTGGGTAGCCTGTTCCAAGGCTTGACCACTCTTTCAGTAAAGAAAACTTTGCTAATTTCATCAAACATCCCCTGGCACAGCTTGAGTCCCTTTCCCTTTGTCCTATTGCTGATGGCCTGGGAGAAGAGGCCAATCTCCACTTTTCTACAACCTCCTTTCAGGGAGCTGTAGAGAGTAACAATGTCTCCCTGGAGTCTCCTTTTCTCCAGGCTAAGCACCCCCAGTACCCTCAGCCACCCCTCACCAGCTTTGTTGCCCTTCTCTGGACTTGCCCCAGCACCTCAATGACCAACTCCAGTGCTGGGAGCCACCTCATCCTCCCAAAACTGAACATGTGTCTTTCTATTTCTTCAGGGGAAATGTCACATACTGCTGTGCATCATCCTCTTAAAACTTCCACACACGGGTAGGTGAGTTGAGTCTCACCCCAGTTCAACCACAGGTACCCACAGAGACAAACTGATGGGAACAGGAGGGTGACACTCCCTTGTGCCCTGCCTTGGCAAATCTGCTTCTTCTGCTGGACTCGTGGAGCTGAACTGATACCAAGCCCAGTGTGGGCAGTCACAAATACTGTCATACCCCAACTTGCCTTCCCAAGCTCCTGAGAGCCCTTGGAGGAGCAGCCTGAGGCTGTGCTCACCAGCGGGTAAGGGCTTTCTACTTACACAGCTGTGCATCTCCAAAGAGAACTGGTGTGCCTTTTTTTTTTTAATCTGCTTCTTTTGAAGTGTTAAAGTATTCAGCAGGTTGATAGAGCTTTCAGCTGCAGCTCCCTTGCTTCCTCACTCTTAAGCC
The DNA here is from genome assembly GCA_013396655.1 of Campylorhamphus procurvoides. Classification (NCBI taxonomy): domain Eukaryota; kingdom Metazoa; phylum Chordata; class Aves; order Passeriformes; family Dendrocolaptidae; genus Campylorhamphus; species Campylorhamphus procurvoides. The sequence continues at coordinate 2,562,553 of WBMV01001018.1, forward strand.
TAATGGCTCATCAAGATGCAGTTTGCCCAAGCTGCTTCTTTTCCTCCTCCCCCATCATTTCCGTTGTCCTTTTCAGCACCCGGGATTTTAAACAGTTTCTGCTTACGAGGTTTATAGGCAAGACACTCATATGGCTGCTGATGAGGCATCACAGTACTGATTTTTAAACCCAAAACAGTATCCTCTCACTTTTAAATAGATGTATCTTTAGTAGCTGTTTGTTTTGTAAAATTTAAATTTGACTTAATGCTGTGACTGCTACCTAATGCTGCAAACCACTCCAACCTCTTTTCATAAACATCACCCACGAACATCTATTTAACTTCCCCAAACATATTATCCAACTGCATTGTGCATTTGTGATCTTGTTCTTATGCAGGAGTCACAATTTATTACCATTAAAATCTTGTTAAAGAGGATTATTTTCAATTTGTTGAAATTTAGCTACTGTGCTAAACGGGGAAGAAAGATGGAAAGCAAGAGCATGGTGGACTTATTTTTCAGAATGCTTGTCTGCATTCATGCTGAGGGTATTAAATGGATTTACTTCCTCAAAGAGGAGTTAGAAGGGAGTTAAAGATAAAAGGAGGAAGATTAGTTTGACACTGAAGGACTGAGAAGCTTTTTTTTTTTAAATGGTATTTAAGAAAAAGAGAAAAACATAAAACCCAGCTTATGCCAAACATTCCTTCCACTCCTGGCTGCACTGTAGGTTATAGAGGTATGTTAGATTTTCAAGTAATTTATTATTGGGGGGGGAAAAAAGGCTATTAATTTGTTTTCTATTAAAGAGAGAGAAAACATAAATAACTCTCTGTTCTTTCACTTTGAAGTGTCAGGTATCACTTTGCAGTGCAAAGTTTATTAGCCTTAAAAGTCTTTTTCTTCTTTTGCTTTGTGCTACTGCTCTTTTTATCATGTGTCACATTTATGGAAATCTTAAATAACATTTCAGAGTGCCCTGTTTATACCACAGATGGTGTGGTTTTAATTTATAAATTTATTTTTATTTACTGTTCTCTCTTTTCTGACTCAGAAATTTAATGAGCTCTCCCACACCTCATACCCAGGGGAAGTAAGAAGACTGAGGAGGGCACATAAGAAGCAGTAGCTGATTTTATAGCTGTTAAATGTGAAATATGCTATTTCTAACAGAGGAATTGGAGACTGTGGTCACTATAAAGATGCTTAAAATGAGGAGGACATGTTTTTAATTGTGGGGAAGAGTCACTTCTTCACAAGTCATCCTACTAAATTGAACAGGAACCCCTGTGGAACAACTGAGTATCAAAACTGAGTGACTACTAGAGAGTAACATCAGAGAATCCCAGAATGGTTTGGACTGGAAGGGACATTAAAGCCCATCCAATTCCATCCCCTGCCAAGGGCAGGGACACATTCCCCGACCCCAGGGTGCTCCAAGCCCTGTCCAACCTGGCCTTGGACACTTCCAGGGATCCAGGGGCAGCCACAGCTTCTCTGGGCACCCTGTGCCAGGGCCTGCCCACCCTGTATGATACACCTTTGTAACATTCACCATGTGAACTGTATGTTACATGTAGAATACATTATCTATATACACTTCAGCAGTCCCGCCCCTGCAATAACATTTTTCCTGCTTTTGATTGCAGAAATGTCAACAGCAAACATATTTTGGCTGAAAAACTGTGAAGCTCTGAAGAATCTCCTTGTTCATATTTGCCCATCAGCTGGGGAAGGGTATCTTCTGCATTACACACTTAACTTTGCAGCTCTTCCCACTGTCCCCCTATGGCTTCAAAGAAGTCAATAAGCAATTGATAAATCTTCTGTCATCCTGGGCAATTAATGGGAGTTAGACAGCATTGACTGCACCAATTCTTATGTATGTGAAAAGCAAAAACTTGATTTCACAAACTTACTGGTGCCTATTGATTTAGTGCCTGTTCCTCAGGCCATTCCCATTTAACACTTTTGTGAAGTCACTGCAAAAAATTTCAAGACTATCAAATGAAATCTGTTTCTTCAGAGCTTTGTCTATTACATTATTTTGCAAATATTTTTAGCCTCATCAATAGGTTTCCAGGCTGAGCCTTGGGCATGTAAGATTTTCATCACCTACAAAGCAAGCACAAACAAACTGACCCAGCCAACCATTTTGTGGAGGTGTTTTGAAGGTTCAGGGTCCTTTTAAGAGAGCAAAAATCCTTACTGAGACTTCACAGGCTCGAGATGGGTCTACAGACAAATCAAAGTCCTTGTGGATCTACAAGTCCAATTTGCATCTGCATGCATCTGACTGGCAGCTGAACACCAGGAACAGCCAGAAAAATTGTTAGTCCAGGATTGAACTACTGGCAGAGGATGCCAGAGACAAATGTAACAGGAGTAAACTGAATATACAAAAGAATAGCAGCCTTTGGGGAAATTTGTCCTCATGCACCTGTAGCTCACAGCTCATCACCCACGTTTGTGAAGACACAATAGGCAGAAGAGCAAGGAAAAATTACTGTTCTATTTTCTATTTTTAGATATTAGCCCAATTTTAAAAAAAAATAACACTGAATGGAACGTCATTTTGTTCTGCATCCTCTTTAGTCTCACCCTGTTTCAAGCCTAAGACCAGCAAAGTTGATCCCTCTATACACAAATGCCTCATACAAACCTAAAGGTGCTTTTCAAGGTCTCTGGATGTATAAAACATGATTTCTATGACCTTCCCCACCCCCAGGCCATCATACCTTTGCTTCAGAGGAACACACCTATCTCTGCTAAGAACCTTTGCTGGGTCTGAACACCCATCAGGTCACAGAGTCTGTCCAGGGTTTAAAGTGCACTCGGTGTCTTCTGGCAAAGAAAAAAGCAACAATCTGTCTTTTACTGCCTGTATAATGCAATGAGACCCTCTGAAAAATTCCATAAAAGCTAGGAACACTTATTTATAATTACATGGTAAGTCCTGGGATAAACTTTAATATGGGAATTAAAGTAAAAGAAATCAGAAATAACAAAGAAAATTCCAGTTGTATAATTGGTATCAGAAACACCAACTGCGTGTACCAAAATACTGTGAGAGAATGATAAAAGTAATTTTTAATAGGAACTAACAAACTGAAATTTAACAGGAAGACTTGTCAGTTTGATATCCACCAAGTCAATGATCCCATAGCTGAGTGAGGACAGCTAATTATTTAAGGAATGTCGTTGTGGTGACAGTGTCAATTCCATAAAATGTTTCCATTTTTCATTTGACAGAATAAAGGATCCCTGTATATTCTAGTAATGACTGCCCTTGAACACTGGAAAAATGTTCTCTGAAGTATTTCTAAAAGAATAAATAGTTATTATTTTCTTATTTTGTTTAATAGTTGCACTTTAATGTCCACTGAAAATTTTATAAGATAATATTTAACTGCTTTTTAAATACTTATTGGGAAGTGTTGACTTGCTACTAGACAGATCTTTTTTCTTGTATTAGAACAAACATATAAATGACCATGACAACATAACAGATACAGAGATTGTACAATTACAAATCTAAACAAAAGAATAGATGCTGAAAAAGTTTGAAAACCATGACAGCTTTATTTTAAAGTTTATCTGGAGATGAAGAAGCTCCATTCTTTCCCAAGTTCTTTGATCTCTTTATGAATATAGTTACTATTTCAATATAGTTCTTTTGTCTGCAGCTGTCCTTGCTCTGTAACTTACCATTCCTACTGTGAATATGTGCCTTTCATTAGTTCAGAAATGTGTAACTTTCATAACATTACAAATAAAAGCTACATAGAATTCTGTTTCACTTATATAAAGACTTCGCAAAAGCCTATTTCCCTTTAATAAAAACCCATAAACTGCTAATTTCATGGTCGTGTGTGATAAACATACACCTTGAATTTACAACACCTGAAAACAGCCAGTTGGTGTGTTTAGGGGCCCTGCATTGTTTTGGAGTTATTTAGCACTGAAAAGCAGTGACTGGGAAGAATTTTAGGACTAAGCCCATGCCCTTGGTGGCATTTAAAGCCCTTGCTTGCACTGAAATCAAACTCCCCCAAAAAGGATTAAAATGCTCAAGAAACAGTCAGATAATTGGAAAATAATTGCATGCTAAAACTCTACCAAGAACAAAGGAAAAGTATGTTACACCTATCATGTAATTCACTCACAGTACAAAAGAAATTACATTTTAATAGCATTACAAACATTACATTTATTCAGTGTGTATGATTTATTATTAAAACAGTAAAATGAAATATTCTGTTTAATCAAACGCATTCAAAGTAACTTCCTTGGTTGAAAATGTAACACCTAATTTTCCTCCTCACTCTCCACAGAGGTTCTGTCAGAGCCATGGGCTGTGCCCTGCCCCTTCTATATGGCAGCACTAACCCCACCTTGGAGTTCTCCACCCCCTTGGGGTTCCCTCTCTGGCTCCAGCCCCCCATCCATCTCTGCAAAGGGTCTGATTCAAAACCCCCTGACCTGAGCACAAAGACCTGGGCTGGTTTCTCAGAGCTTGGACCATCCCTCTCCAAACAAGAGCCCTGATTAAAGGTGGATTCTGGCACCACTGATTCTAGATCTGAAGTTTCCCAGGTAGTTCAGTGGTTTTAAGAACCAGCTCAAACTTTGTTTTGTATGTTTCAGAAGCCTGTATTATCTAATGAAGAGCCATGTACATGCAAGAGTAAAAATAGTTGATAAGCCTCTTTATTCATAAATTTCTAATATCAATGTGAAGAATCTCTAGAGAATAAATGCAACACTCAGATAATTTTTTTCATCTCTAGAATAATTTTCCAACAGCAGATACTGAATTGCCATTCAACTGTTACCAAAGTTCGCGTGAACATCTGTAAAGGCTGTTTTTAAACCAAGTTGTACCTTTCAATAGTGCATTTAGTAAAAGTAAAGGTACAAATCTCAGAAAACCCCACAACAACAAAAAACTTCCACACAAACCCCCAAACAAATCCCCATATTTTAGGGCTTCTCCTTCTCAGGAAAACCTTTTCCAGGGAGTTGGGGTTTAAAAATATTAACTACTGGCTACTTTAATGGACATACTTTGTCAGCAATTTAAGATCCTGTTGTCTTAGAAAGAATATACGAGAAATGGATTGCTGGCGGCTTAATTTCAAAAACAAAATGAAAAACTGGCATACATGAAATGAAAACTCTAAAGAACTAGACAATAAAAAAATAAGTAGATACCTTAATGCATAGTTTATTATACTGAATATTTTCCAAATGAAAGATTCAGAGTATTAATGTTTTATTATTGTGGGAATAGCTAGGTGTAAATCAAAAGAATGAGCTATTGCATCCACATCAAGTAGGCTAATTTTCCACTAAAATAAAGTTAGTGATTTCAAGAGCATTGTCAAGTCTGACTGTGTTAATGACAATTCAGCTCTCAGACTGTTCAGCTACAGGTAGGTTGCTGTTTAGTCCATCTGCATATTGATTTTATATGGTGCTTACAGTGGTTCATGATGCTCCCAATAAAGCCACAAATGTCTCATTTGCACGTTTCACCTCACCTGGAACAGCTCCACTCGAGCAGCAGGAGCCCCTGAATGAGGAGGAAGATGCTCCCTGTAACTACCCAGTCATTTTTATTTTCCTTTCTTTCATGTTCTATTAAACAAATACAGAAAATACAAATACTGCCCCCAGCCTTCTCTCTCTCTGAGTTCAGGTTCCACTTCATCCTGCCACAGAAATCATCCACCACACTTTGTTGTTAGTCCATCCTTTAAACTCACTGATGCTGCAGCTGTCCATGTCCTGGCTGCTCTCTGCTGCTGCAGGAACTGAGGAACACTGCCCAAATTTAAATCCAGATACCCTCTGGGTAACCAAAACTCATTCAGTCTAACAGTGAATATAACAGTTCTTTAAGTACTCTGTAAAAAGTCTTTCATGGACCAAAAACCACTTTAATGGAAATTTTCCTTGGCAAGAAAAATAGACACCTTACTGTCCTGTATCCAAAGCTGTACTGGTATGAAATTTCAGCCCTCATTAGACACATTAAGTCCTACACTATAATAAAGCAAAACATCTTCCACTACAGCTTCAGAAAGAGCTACTGAGACTGCCTGGGAAGTGACAGTCCCTATCCCATCCTTTCTGAATATTTCTGGGCTCTTCAGGCTGGATTATCTAACTCTCATCAAAGCAACCATGCAACCAAAGCCTACCCAGCTGAATTTTGACATCTCTTATTACAAGGCCATAGACAAAGATAAATGCTAAAGTATATTGGAAAAAGGCATCCCAGCTAAATATATTGAAAAGAAATGTAAATGTTCTTTTCCCTCTACTGAACCAGCTGATTGCACTTCCATGCACCTCAAGAGAAGCAGCACCCAGGTTGGGTCATCATTCCAAAATATCCCCTTAGTAAAGTAGTAGGACATGTAGCAATGATGTGATGAAAAATTGCTGACATTTGGGTTATAAACTAGCAACTGTGTTAATTCAAAAGGTGAGGTATAGCAGAGCTTGCCTGAATTCTAAGCAGTTCCTATCATCTGTAAAGAACTAAAGGCCAAGGGGCCAGCAGTTTCTGTTATCGTCTCCTTGCCTGTGATTAAACCTGTGGTCATTAATTTCACTTAGAAAAACCAGCAGGTTTGCTGCTCCTCTGCATTTCCTTGGATGGGAAAGGATGGCAAACCAGATACTGGGGTTTATTTCCCATATAGCCCTTGAACCACATGATCAATGATAAGAGAGGAATTGCTCTATCACTGCTGCTGTACCTGCCTTCCTGTTCTGCTAAGAGGCATCTTATTTTCTAGATACTGTAAAAGACACCTTGAATATTTGTCCTTCTATAGAACAGAATGACAATCCCTGCTCTTATATACACAAAAAGAGAACGCATAGCAGATATGAGGTGTAAATACATTGATCTTATCCCCAGAAATTGATCTTTTTTCTAGAGTCAAGCCTTTCTTTCCCTAGCTATAGATATAATATTTTTCTTTCCTTTTCCTCTCAGCTTCTTTTCTCCCACTGATCTCAGGCCAGTTTTCCTTTCCTTGTATAATCCCCCAGGTTTTTTTTTCTTCTCTTTGGCATAGTCAGGCTCTTCATCAATTTAGCTTCAGTGATACACAAATCTGAAAAACTGGTAATCACAGATGGCTGTGCTTTGGCTTCCACAATAAGAGAGGGTCTCCCAGGCCTCATTTTAAAAGGATCTTTTTTAATGAATGTTGTAGCTTATGGTTTTCATCCAGTGCTTTTCTTTCAGTCTTATAACAAATGCTTGTCAGTAAGGGGAATTTGCCACTGAATCCTTGATAATGTCCTTTATTCTGCAGTTCTCTACAGATTTGGAGTAATCCAGTTCTGTATTTGTTCAATTAATGTTACAGTGCATTTCACGCTGGTCATCCAGTCATCTTAAGCTTCTCAATGAAATAACAGGAGCTTAAATAATTTTCTCTTGCTTTAGGATTCAAACATTTATAAATGCAAGATAAAGACTTAATTCTGCTTGATCGGTTCTGTGAAAACTGTTTTCCTTTACATGAAAATCAATCCCATAATTTCTGCAGTTTTAAAAATTATCTAAGAACTGTGACAGTCACTGTTCAGCCTAAAGTTATGGGAGAAAACAAGAGGGAATACACATTTTGCATAAAAATGAAACTAACAGATTTCACCCATTTATTGAAACAGGTGAATAACTATTTACTGAGTGGCAGAGCTAGATGAGATTTTACTCGACTAACGAGCTAGTGTTTTTGAACTTCCAGGAATAAGAGAAATTTGGCATTCATCCATATTAATATTTATTGATTAAACATTGAGAGAACCCCTAAGCACATTCTGACTTGAGTCTTCCCCAGCTGTTGGAGTTACCTGTAGCCAACACCTTGCTCTGGGTCAGACCTGTGCAGTTCCAACAGGCTCCCACCAGAGCTGTGCCTATGAGAACTTAGCCAAATTCTCCTCAAGTCAGTAGCAGCACTTCTAGTGATCATGACAGGTTCTGTGTCAGTTCCATGATGAAATTAAGCAGCTCTGTCACCTCTTTTGTGATCTATATCACGGAACTGGTTATGACTTCACTGTGCCTCCCAGTGACAAATAGCTGCTCAGGAACAGCAAAAACAGGTTCTTAAAACTGAGCTACAGAGGGTATTGCACCTTGGTAAAGTTTCAGCAAAGTAATACATAAGCCAGAAAGATTTGTGACTTAGTGTTTCAAGTTAAGATACAGCAAGGCACTTTCTCCTTATAAGGTTGCTTCTGTGTGCCATTGATTTTTGCAGTTTATTATTAAAGTGTCTTACAAGAGAAACGGCAACCAGATTTGACACTGGGAGGCATATTAATGGCATGAAACCTTAGAAAAATGGGCACTCTGATAGTTATTAATCAGACCCAGCTACTGCAGGAGCCTCCCCTTGCTCCCCTTTGCTTTGAAAAGAAGCAAATCCTCTGGCATCCTCCAACTCATTTGAACAGTTCCACAACTGCAGATTTCCCTTCTGCTCATGAAACAAACTCCTTCTTTAAGAACTGTCACACTGGTTTCCAGGCAGTACTTACTAGTTCGTGACTCTACAATAGCATAATACATTAAAAAGTAATAAAAGCTCGTTCATCTCTTGAAAAAGAAATACAGAAATTTACGTTCCTATCGTGAGCTGTGATTAGGTCTAATCTAGCTCTCGGAGGAGGAGGACATGGCATTTAAGCCATTGAGACCCTCTGTTCCAAAAGGCTTATTCCTAATAGCATTGAGAGGGAAAATTGATTCTTTTGATCTTGTATTTTAATCTTAAATTTTAATTTGAACCATAAAACTTTAATAACTGTCCTCTAAGTTTCAAAGAGAACAGCACTAAGTATTTTCTCTACACTGCATATTACACATGTAAAGCCAGATTCCTTTGTATCTGCAAGAACTGTGAGGGCTGCTTATTAAATTAGTAATGACCAGCAGTCAATGGCTTTCAGCCCTTCTGAGTGCATGTTGCATCTTAAGCCAAGAAAAAGAAAATCACTGTTGTCCACGTAGAGCCTTTATTTGCATAAGCATCATGGCATTTTAAAATAATTATGCATAAGGACTTCATATGGGATTTTGAAAAAAAGCAGGATTTCCCTAACGAAACTTACCAGGTTTCACAGGGTTGAAATGCAAAGTAATTACTTGTGTCCTTCCAAGATCTAAAAAACTGATAATTAATTTTATATGGTACACAGAAACATGCACCAGCTGGTGGAATAATTTCACCATACAGCTGGTAAGCAACAAAATCTGTAATATGAGCCCAAGAGGAGAGAAAGTGAGTCCTGTTGAAAGGCACTTATTGCAACCTGAACAGGTGTCATGGCATTCTTAGGAATGACCAACAGCTCTATTTTTCAAATCAGAGATACCATTTTTATCTTAGCAGAACAGAGGAAAAAGTGTACTTAAGTTCTCCTGGCAGAAGAGGTTCATAAATTGCAATAATTTATGAGCCAGCTGACTTGTTCTGTGGTGCCTGTGTGTCCTGCCACGGGGCCCAGGGCTGCCTCCTGCAGCACATGCAGCATCCACCAGCTTACAGACCCACACAGCATCTCGGGTTTTTGCCACTCTCAGTGGCAAGAATATTCTTCCTGCTGCTGGCATCGTTACCCAGAATAGAAGCAACCCCAGAAAAGGTTCAATTCATTTTACAGTATCAGCTGTTTGCCTACAGTTCTTAGTTTAAAAGGTCAGAAAGGTTTCCAGTGTTTGCAAAATGTACTACTACAAGGAGGTTAAGGGGAAAAAATAGATAATGCTGAGGCAATAAAGACTTCTCTCCTTTTGAATTCCTTTCCATGTAGTTTCGCTATCTGTGAAGAAATTGCCTTACATTTTCCAGGCAATACAAAGGGGGGAAAAAACTTTGGCAAGTGGTTCTACCCCTGCACACTATTTTTAAGTCATGTGTGCTTGTGCACAGCTTTATAGAAGGCTCAGGCTACAACCAAATTCAGAAAGTATGATTGATTAATGGCAATTTTTACCCAAAACTGGGAGTTTTTTTCTGTTTGTTGCTATAATATAGGATTGGAAAAAAATGCTAATGATGTTTGAACCAGGGTGTAGAATGATGGACAAGCACGTTACCAAGACTTCTTAGTGCTGTCTCCCCTGGCTGTGCCTCTAATGCACCATGAGCACAGCCTTCCCCTCAGTGCTGGTGCCACCCCTGCTCCTGTTCCAACACCCTGCTGGCAGCTTTTACACAGGCCAGTGTGGAGAACAGGACTGTGGCAGCATCTTCTCATCTCCTCTGGCCTCAGGGCACATCAAACCCTGCCCTGCCACCCACATCACTGTGGGTATTCCTGCATCAAACTGCTGGAATGCTGTGGCAGGGACATCAGAGTTTGCATGTGAAGAACTGAATCAAAGGCTGGATGAAGGCAGCCTTTGAGTCCATTTAGAATAAAAACTTAAGTAAAAATCAATCCGTGTTCTATCATTCTGTAAATGAAGATTCCTATTTCATGAAGTACAACAGCTTCCTTAACTGTTGCTCCAAGATATAACATATATATTGCTCTCAATATATAATATTGAGAGGCTTGTCCCTGAATCCTTCTTATAGTTCTGCCTTTGGACGTTGAGGCAGAAAACACCCAGGAGGGAAATTTTTAAGACCCTGTAAGATAGTATTGAAAAACAGAACACACTATATTGCCAGGAGCTGGAAAATATTGCAAATATTGTTAACTTTGGTAATTATTTTACCTGAATCATAGCCCAAGTGAAAGGGTATCACTGTTGTAAGGCCTTTAGAATAAATGGCTTGCAGCCCAGGCTGATCCCCACCCAGAGACACACATCCCTCCTCAAGGTGCAGCCCAAGCCTGCTGAGAAACAGAGGGAATGGCCAGGAGTGTTTCACTGACCCCAAGGGCAATGTCTGAGAGGTGCCTTTACCCACAGATAGAGATGTACACATCGCTCTCTGACTTGATTCTGGTATGAATGAGTGTTGTTCTCATGAATCTACAAATAAGTCACAGTTATAATCATAGTAAATCCCATTCACTCATTATTAAATGTTAAATTAGTTGATGATTATGTGCTGCTAAATTCTTCTGCACCCCTACCTTTTCTATCCTATCCTTTGCACCTCTTGCTTCCCCAGTCTCCATGCAAATCATTCTAAATTGGTCCTAATCCAATTCTCCTATGGATGCTTTATCTCTGCACTAACAGAGTGAATCTTGCCACTGAACTCTGCTAAGTCACACTTTCACAAGGTTATAATGAAACTTCCTTTTCTCCACTACCTGTGACAGTGATTCTTTAAGGGGTCTGAGCCACTCCTGAATGGGAATGCCAATGTAGGAGACAGAGAACACCAATCCAAGGTTAATGGACAGAGACAAGTTTCCAGGTGCAAAGTAGGATCTGAGAGCAAAGAAGGATCGTGCCAAATATTCATTGTTCACCTCCAGCACAGCAATCTGCAACATGCAGCACAGCTCCTCTGCTTTTCCTCTCCCCCTCCCTGTGTTCCTGTGACAGACACTGTAGCTGTGCACTGACAGAACACCTGGCTGCAAAGGGAAAAGCTTCCAAATTCAAAGCTTGTCACAAACATCAGTTGCTGCCTGTGCACATTTGATTTCCTTCTGTCAAAACCTTAGGCTGATGTGTGTTACCTGGTGCAGTTCATCACTCAGTGAAAGCTGTCACTGATTTCCTACCTTCTCTAATGCCGCTTTAATTATATTATAGTTAAGAAGATGCAGCTAGCAAACACAAAACAATCATGGATGAATTAATTTCGTCAGATTCAACTACCAAGAAAATAGCTTTTATTTTTAACCAGCTTCAGATAGGAATTCTGTTCTTTTAGGGTAAAACGCTGCCTTTTTTATTTTTTTTCTGAAGGCATTCACACAGAGAGCATTTTAATTTTCCACACTATAGCTATGTTGACCTTCCAGACCTTGCAAAGTAAAGTATTTATGATCCCAGAGGTTTTTTTATGGTATTGTTTCAATATTTTTGTAACATTTGTATTTCTTGCTGATGTTTTTGGCATTAAAAATCACTCAAGCTCTGCTGAAATATAATGATATTCACTGAACCATAGTATGGAAGGATAATTCAGTTCAGGGAGGTTATTCTAGCTCATCATGTACACAAAGGCTTGAAAGAAAATGCAGAGGATTCTCAGTTCTTGACATGTGCACTATTCAATCTCCCTTTAAAAAAAAATAACGTGACACAGAGAAGACTTCACTTACATATTGAAATATGCAGCTTTGTGTCTGCAGAGCCAGGCAGGCAAAACAGGTATCCAAAACACACACAGAAAAACACCTTTCATGGCTTTCCCATAAGCACTCTGTCTTTTAGAATCAATTGATCACGGAAAACTCAAGTCTGTAAGAGCCTCTTTTTTCTTCTCTTCCAGTACCAGAGCCTGTCACCCATGAAATTATTGCATCTCAAAATATTATAAGCAAGTCACAAAATGTCACTGTGTTCGTTTTCCTACAGGCTATGCTGTGCTTTACATTTATCCCCATCTTCTCTTTTTTAATTCCTATTACCCCTTCCCTCTCTTTGTCTTTTTGTCATCTTACCCTCCCTTTATCTTGTCTGTTGCCTTTAGTGGCAGAGATGAATCTCATCTGGAGGAACACAATTATGTACTTATCTTGCCCATTTTGATCTTCTGCAATGCCATGACTTTACAAACTTCATCCACACAGTCCCTCCTGAAGTCCCCACTCTACCAACTCCAAGGGGCCCACTGTCAGAAAATTAGACCCAGATCTGTGTTTTTTCAGGTTGGAAAGGCAGTTCCACCTTAAATACCTACAGCTTGAGCTGCTTAAATGTATGTCAATTTAATACAAGCTTTTCACTCTTCTAATACCTCTGAAATGAGACTAAATAAATGCAGAATCTCCTGTCTTGGCATCAACTCCTATGCAGCCAATTTGTAGTTTACAGTGGTATGAGGTACAAACCTGACCCTTTAAGTGCCCATACTGACTGAACATCTGGTCCACATTAGCATTCGCTGAACAATGCTATGATATGAAGTCTACAATATTTAGGAAGACAATAAAGTAATTAATAAGTCATTTATACAGAATGCTTTCAGTAGAATCTCTGTAAGAGCTGAGTTTCAGAGAGGAAACCTGCACTGCCCCCCATGCACAGTGTGGCTAAAATAAGAGTTCAGAAACAAGAGTTAAGAAATATTTTAGACCCCTGTGTCATTCCTTACACTTCATAATGTTAATATGCTTTATTCCTGAAATCTGAATTGATATACAAGGACAGACTCAGCGACCCAGTGGGTGCAAGAAGTCAGACAGAGCATTTGCAACAGTGAGTCATTAAAAATGGACTCAGCCCTAAAATAGATCTATATTTTTATGGTTTCCTGTGAGACATTTAATTAAGTTCTCATCACAATTCAAAAATTTTAATGAAAAATATAATCATAATGCTGGATTCCCAAACTCTTCAAGGAAAGTTGATATATTTATGAATAAGAATCCTTCAGAGGAAGCAGGAGAAATATTATATGCCTGGGTTTTTTATTTCTTTTTCCTATCCCAGTCAAGCATGATTCTCTCACACACTATGACTGCAAAAGTAGTTAATACATTACAGATAATTTCCATTTCACCTCATGAGATTTTTATGGATAAGTTGTAGTAATTACAGAATCCTATAAAATGTACAAAATTAGCATTGCTATTCAGCTACTGCTCTGAATAAGCTTTGAGTCTAGATATCCATGAAGTTAGTAGGGTACAAACATTTGTCTTTTTTATCTTTTTTTTTTTAAGTCTGGAGATCCAATAACCTTTGTTCAAAGTGTGCTATGAGAAGTCAACTTTTCACATATGCATGCTACTTATAACTACTGGTTTATAAATACCCATGTCAGAATACTCTGAGCTCTGGACTCTGAGTACCATAAGTACCACATCACTGTGGGATAATGGTCACAACTCCCTCCTATATATCTAACATATTTGGCTTCTTTTTTACCAGCTCTGCTTCCCATAGTCATGACTTTGGGCCTTCATTTAAAAAGTGAGCTTCCTATACTGGCAAACACAGATAAATTCCTGTAATTATTAAATATCAAGGGTTAAAGATAATTTCATATTTTAGGCAGACACGAGTCACCATTTTTGAACTTCTGAGTTGGATCACAGGGCAGGTGACCTGATGCTGAGTGACACCTCCTCTATTCTCTATGGCCTCAGGTTGCACCAGGAGAGGTTCAGGTTGGATGTCAGGAAAAGGTGATTCACTGCAGGGGTTGGCAGGCACTGGAACAGGCTGCTCAGGGAAGCTGTGGAGTCACCATCCCTCAAAGTATTTAAAAGACATGTAGGGGAACTTAGGAACGTGGTTTAGTGGTGGACTCAACAGTGCTGGGTTGGACTTGATCATCTTAAAGATCTTTTGAAAGCTCAAAGATTCTGTAATTCTGTGATGGATGTTTGCTGAACATCTCCATGAAGGAAACTCTCCTGACTGTAACCAGAACAGGGAATTATCTAAGACAATGCACACCTCACAGATTGTTCTCTTGAGGTCTTAAATCACTCAGAATCTTTGAATGCTTTGTCCATCTGTCCTATTTCTCTCATTCACCAATAACTGCTTCGCATTTGTACTTAAAAATCAAAATTTTAGCCTATATAATACCACTAATCTCCTGTCCAGGAGCTGCTCACACAACTGGCATAGACAGTCTGTTCCCATTTTATGGGGTCTGAAAACCATTTATGCAAACACACTCTGCTTTCAATAAGGTTTCCATAACCTTGTAGTACCATTGCTGCCCAGTTTCCATTTCTTTTTTGGGAAAAAGTGGGGGAAAAAAAAATAAATCCCCATTTCAAGAGATCAAGTGAATACACAGCCTTACTGAAAGTTTTGTACGTACTGTTTTAATTCAGAGTCAGAAAGGGACTAACAATCTCACATTTTATAAGGTTTAATCTGAATATCTGCTCTTTGTATTTCCATGCTGGGAGATATTTTTATTATCTATTCAGCACTGCACCAACCATCAGGCTGACTGTTCCCTGCAGCTCTGCTGACTCAAAATAATGACTTGTAGGAGAGCTCTAATGACAGAACAAGGGGCAATTACAGACACAGCACGAGCCTTGGAATAACTGTGTGATGTATTTTGTGCAGCTGATTGACCCCATGTTCAGGTTCATTTGGGCTCTGCTGCTGTAGGTCTGGCCTATGCCTGAAGGTATATGGCTTGTTAATCTCAATATAAGAAGACAGAACAGATTAGATCACATCAGATCACTCAGACAAAAGCAAAAGTGCTCCAGTGCTGGGATAAGTGATAGCAAGAATATGTGACTCTGAAAGCAAATATTCCCTTGCCTGCAGACAGCAAGATCTGAGGTTGTAAGAACAGATTACTCCACCACTTTTAATGTTGGTCTCCATGTGCATGAGGTATGAAAAAAGAGGATGTCACTTTCCCCCCCCCAGATATTGGAAAAGACCATCAGGGATTCCAAATGCTCAGAATAAAAAAAATTATAAAGCAAAAAGGTCCCATGAGAATCGATCTATGGACCGAGGGCAAAAGCAATCAGACTCTGTCCCTTCCTGTTGTTGTCTCTGAAATACAATCCTGCTGTAGCTGTTCAAGACAAAAGAGCTTTTCTGATAACTTGTCCTAATCCCAAAGCCAATAACTGCTCCTACAGAACAGAGAAGAGCAAACTGTAGGTGGTTTCTCACATCAATATTTACCAATATTTATCATCAAATCAACTACAATTACCCAAAGTTCATATGAAGGGGGGAGAAATAAAGGGAGAAAATATTTCTGAGGACAGTGTTTCAGAAACAAGAGTTACCTTTTGAATTGGTTCAAAACTAGTGCTCCTCTTAGTGGGGCAGTTTACAAGCAGTACCTCTCATCTATCTGGCTTTGGACATTACTTAATATCGATATTAATAGTTAATGTAAATCTAGGAAAAGCAATAGGAACAATTTTGTTACAAGTGTGGGCATGAGGAAGAAGCTACACTGGGTTGTACAAACACAAAAATGTTTCTAAAACTTTTATCCCAAAAGTATCCCCTCTGATATATAAACTTATGCTAATACAAACCCTAAACTTGATTGCAGAAACCTTCAGTGAATGCACAACCTGCCCAGGCAATTTATTTCTAAGAATTTATTTCTAAATATTTATTTCTAAATATTTAATATTTAGGCAGTAGACCATAGAAATCAAGTTATTGTTGGCCATGTCAAATGACACTTGCAACCTGGGGGTTTGTTTTTTGTTTTGGGTTTTTTTCAGAAGAGCTTTATTTTGGTCAAGCCATACTTGTAATTTCTACTGCTAATAAGTGTAGTTAAAGCCCCCTCCATCTGAATCCAGTGGAACTGTCACCACAAGAACAGGCCCTCATAACCCAAATATTTAAACAGAGAACCAATACATTTAACCAGAAACAAGCTGAGCCCAACAGTGAAATAAATGACTCATAACCTTCGAGTAGAATACACCAACTGTATGAAGATGAATAGAACTTTTCTGTCTTAATGCTCAGAAATGAGCTTATGACTTAGCACTTTGAAGTTCTCCAGGAAACAGAACATCTGCCAGAAGGAATTGGAAAGGCTGTGACTGGGAAACAGGAAAGAGAGATCATGGGTAACCACACTGATGACTGCAGAACCCTTCTCCCTCAAATCTTAAAATACTAGACCTGGGAACAGTCAGTGAAGAAAGGAGAGCTTAAGAACAGATCACTGAGAATTAGACAAAGATGCCTCTCTCTTGGGGGTTTTGACTTACAGGACAGTTTCTTACATGAACCAAAACAGTAAAAGAAGTGTGGGAGATTTGGCTTTGTCCTTTAGATCTTGTTTTAGTATAAGTATTCTCAGGCATTTTGCTCTGTTACTTAAAAGGGCATTTACACACGATGAGAAGCAGCAGCACTAGCAAGGGAAGTCTTCAATATTTATTTAAACAGCAGGGAACAAAGCCTCCCTTGAATCTTTCCCAAAATTCACACCAGCTGTTCAAGGTGGTTATTTAAAGATTAAAGGAGCTGTGTTGCAATACAGAATAATTTATGTGGAAAGGACTGGTAGATACAGTAGCCACTGATTAACTTCATTTTGAAACCTGTGCTATTAAGTATTTTTATTAGCTGAAGTGACATTTTATGAATCAAAAGAACTAGACCTAATATATTACTGCTGGATAAGCTAATGAGCATTAAGAGCTGTGCTAACTCAAGTCAAATGCAAATCAATGGATTAGATTTCAAGTGCCACACCTTCCATTTAAGGATACAACTCAGAGCAGATTTACTACCAAGAAACTACGTAAAAATAACTTTGAGATTACACACGAAAAAAAAGTACAGATAATGGAAATAACAAGTGAAAGGCTTTCTGTGCCTGCAAACAGGCCTCTACAGCAATGCATGGCCAAGAGTCTGCTCTAGAGTCTTACTGCAGAACTTGCACTGATCTATGGCAACAGGAGCAAGTCAGAAAATACCCTGGAAATCCTCAGCTGAAGAGGGGCAATTAATGCAACATTTATTAATTACTAGAGAGCATTATCATCTATTAAGATCTGGTTCTTTACTTGATAAATTATCTTACTTGTGAGGGGTTTTTAATAGCAGGATTACTTTATTGCCTTGCATGATATCCATTACCCAGCTAAACTGCACAACTGCTGCAGTGCAAGGCAAGACTTCCTCCTCTCCATACGAGAGAATGTCAGCCAGGCTGTTTCTCTGATCATAAAGGTCAATACCTGATTATAATCTGAGTTGGAAACAAAATACTTTAATGACATATCCTAGAGACATTAAATCTTTTCTGCCTCTGATGAGCTGCTTCCTTCCTTCACATTATGCACTGGGATGTGTTACCCAAAATGAGGTTTCTTCCTGGTAAATGAAGGTCAGATCATGAGTGACCCTGTGATTAGCTGGGGTGTCAGAGCATGGAGCTAATGACACCAAGAAATGGATCATGTGTTTACTCCTCATATGGGTTATCCACTTAAGGGTGACTTGATTATCCTTGTGGGTCCCTTACAACTCAGTATATTCTGTGACATGTCTGACTTATTTAGCAAGAAACCACAGCAACACTGACTGACAGTTCAAGTGAGGCAATGTCATCTGTTCTGCTTCATTAAACAAGTCTGACTTGGGTCAATCTCATCTTTTTATTTACGAGACTAATAGATTTTTCATAGGTAACTCTTCCTTGAAAGTTAGAAACAGAAGAATAAAAATTAAAAGGAGCATAAAAGCATCTATTGCTTTTTAGGTACCAGTGAGCTCTTTCACAGCCTGGTTGCAACATGAATTATCTAGAAATCCTTCAAATTACCAAATCTCTTCTTTTTGTACAGGTCTTCCCCCCCTGCCCATTAAAAAAAGGTAAGCTGCAGTTGTGCCCATTCTCTACTGAAATATCCACGTACTTTTCAAAGGGTAAGGAAAAAGGAACTTTCCAGTGGTATTTTTATGCCTATTGGCTCCACTAAACACTTAGCAACATATCAGTTTACATGGCAGAAAAGAATGAACACTGCCAAAGTGCTGATAAAGGCAAACAAATTTTGTGATGCTCCTCTATGGAATCAAGGCTTTCAAAGAAGTCAAGATTAAATAAAGGAATTTAAAACCATACTGGGAAGATGCAGCATCTCATCATATGGCCTTGCACTGAGACCTTCAGCAGAGCTGAAGCTTTGGTTACCTTTTCCCCCAGTAGAGTTCAATAATTCATTCAGGTCATTTTTCAACTGATGCTCAACAGTCCAAAGCAGTGGAGGGAAGTATTTTGCACCAGCTCAGAACAGAAGCCCTAAAGTTGCTCTTTAGTTGCTGACTGGAGCAATGCAAGACAGCAATGACTAATTTGAGGCTGAAAATGGAAATGGGTAAAAGGCAGATGTTTCATCTTGTACCCCTTGCCCATGAATTAAGGATATAAAGGGAGCAGATTGTGAAACATCCCACATTCTCTATGCTCAGTGTCAGACACAGCAGCACAAACAGGGGTTTCTCTTGTGCTCAAACACTGATGTTGATTCTGAGAAGAAACCCGTCTGGGGATGAACACCCAGAAAACCCCAGAACTGCTCCCAGCCATCTCTGCTGCTCCTCCCCACCCCTGCCAGAGGGATTTCCAGACACTTTGGTACTGCTGCCACTGGGGTCACAGGGATGCCCCTTTCCCTTTGGTGACTAAATGGCCCAAAGCAAAGGCAAAGAACAGCTACATCTGCTCATCCCATTTTCCCACCACAAGTTTTGCTCTAACAGCTCAACAAGATAACAATAAAATTACTTTCGAGATTGTTTGGAGAAGATTCATTTGCTCACTGATCATTTTGTGCAACTAATTAGTTACAATTGCTACTAGGAGGGGAGAAGGAAAAAGATACAGAAAGCAGATTAAAGAAGCAAACCATAACAAATTCCATAAAGTCCCTGCAAGTGTCAAAAGCTTGTCAATCTTATAATTGCCTATGTAAATATCCAGGTTTCATTCCCAGTGGCTTAACAACTTCCATTTAAATAGGAAATAGCTGAATATATAATAATTGTTTGCTCATTTTACACGCACTATAGTTCATTAAAATAAAATCCATACTTGGCTGGATATCTCATACTTAAGAGTGATTTTATAGAGCTTGTAGATGTTGATAAATTAAATTGACAAGAACTGACTGAGGATACATTCCAAAGTCAATTAGAATTTTAGCTTCTTTCTTTAATTGTGACAGTGGTAACTAAGAGTAAATATACTACAAATATAAAATGGAGAAAGCATTATATTCTCAAGTGTTGCTTAAACATATAAGAATAACCCAAATGGTATTTTCAGACAGGACACTTAGGCAACTCTCTCCTGTAGAAATCAGGAATCTAACACAGTTTTGTACAATCAGCAAGTCCACTAAATTCTTTTCAGTTCCTTCAGCAAATGAATTATTTCACCAAATGTTAGTGGGAAAAAACCCAACAAACAAACAAACACAATTACAAACACAAAACACCTGCTAAGTGGAAGTGACAACATCACCAATGTCAGTGTGGCCAGACAGATTTGAATACAGATTTAAATGACTGCAGCTTGAAACTGAAAGAGGGGAGTGAACTGTTACTCTTCTTTCAGCCTAGTTAAGCCCCTTAAGTAGAAACAGGGTAATTAAAGAGGGATCTCTGCCCAAACAAACAGAACATGCACAAGCTCAGAGCTTGTGTCCCTTTAGCAGTGTTTCTGTGAAATCAAGAAGACAGAGAAAAACAGCAATGAAGTAGACAAGCCAGATAAAGCAGAAGCGAAAATTTGTCCCTGAATAGGAAAAAAAAAACAAAACCAAAAAACACTCCTACACAAAGAAAAAAGAAAACACAAACAAAAACAAACAAATACACAACACCAAAAAGAAAACACACACAAAAATAAATAATAATAATGAAAAAACAAAAAACCACACACCAAACAAAAAAAAAAAACAACAAAAAATAAACAAGCACAAACCACAAAAAAAACCCAAAGAGGGCTAAAAAGGCCTTGAAACAAGACAGAGAACTTTCAACCCTGCCATGGAATCACATGTCAGGCTACATCTTCTTGCATTTCTTGCAAACAAGATGGATTTCATGGACAAGGGATACAGCAATTATTTTCTCCTTCTAAACTAAAGGCCCTACAGGATCCCCAACTCCAGACACTTGCTCTGATCAAAGAGCAATGATTACTTAAACAGAAGAATCTATAAAATACATGAACTAGACTGTCTTATCAAGTAGAGTCAAGTTATAAATGCATATGGTCTATGACTCTGGGAAGGTCTATACGTTTATATCTTCCTCAGTTCTCTGTATGGTAACTGAATTCCTTTGCTCTTTCCTCTCCCACCTCCAGCGCTTCAAACCCTTTCCCTCCAGCTGGAACATTCCCATTGCCAGGGATGCCCTGCATGGATGGCTCTCCATGGCACAGCCGTGCCCAGAGCTGCCCCTTTTGCTCAGAGCCCTGCACAGCCCCCACACAGGGATGGATGGCACCAACACCCAGCTCCACATGCCCTTTGTGCCTCCATGGTTTGCAGCATCAGGCACGGGCAAAAGCTGAGGGAAAGCAAATGCTGCCACATCAGCACCTCAAAGAAGTGCCCCAAGTTAAGAGAGCTGGTAGTGAGGAGGAGAAGATCCCTAAGCATCCAGGCTTTGGTCAAAGCCCCTTCTGCCCTCCATGATTGCAGCACAGAGGCCAGTCCTTCAGTGTTTAAAATACATCCTTGCACACGACCTTCCTTTTCTAAAAATAGAACATTTGGCTCTTTGTTGGACCCATTGCAAGATACCTGCAAGTTGTCGATTGGTTTGATTCATAGGCATAGAACTAAATAATTCAAAAAGGAATTGCTTTTTGTAGCAAACAAAACAGCAGTTCAGCCTAGACGTGTTTCTATCAAAACAAGAAAAATCATATAAAACAAACCCACAAAACAAACAAAAAAACACACAAACAAGTAGGCTACAGTCTTGTAAAACCACAAATCCAGTGTGTACCTGGAACTTCTGATTAATGCATGCAGTAACACTATAGCAACAGTGGTGGAACATAGCGTTCAGATGAGATGCCAGCCGAATAAATCTGAGCACAAAGACTGACAGTCCCAACATCTGCAAAGTTCTCCACGTGCTCTTTCCCCTGCCAGTGATGTGACACAGCTCTGACACACTGTCATGGCCCACTGAGCAGCAGATAGGGAGGGCGGGGGCTGTGCAGGAGGTCTTGTCTTTTTCTCCCCGAAAGGAAGTGGCAGAAAGAGGCAGGTTTGCAGAAAACACAGGCTTCTGTAAAACATTTGTTCAGAAGTGGAGTGATGCACGGGTTCAGATCCCCTCGGGGAAATCGTCATTACAGAGGTGGGATATACACTGACATCTAAAAATAACACTGCTTTGGTGTCAGATGGAGCTTCTCTTTCTGAAATCTGCCCCTGGTCTGACTTCAAGAGAAAACGTTCAGATCCCTCAAAGAACCCTCTCCTGAGTTAAAGAAAATCTCCATTCTCATTTGGCAGCGAGAGGTTTGACATCCTCCCTGCACGTTCCTGCTGCTACAGGGCATGAACATCAGACCTGCGAGCAAAACACACGTACCAAGAAAAGCAGTAACAAAAAGCTCACCAAGAGGAGAAGTTGTTTTTTTTTACCAAATTTCCCATGACCTATTTTGTTATATCAATGAAAATTTTTATTTAAAATTTAGGGGGGAAAAATACCAATCCTGTCTCAATGGAAGCATTGCTCCTATTTCCCTGCAAGGTAGCCAACCCCATTTGTTGTTTCAAAGGATGACTGGATGAGCACCAGAAGACAGAAGGTATTATCAGGGCAATGACCTCTCTGATGCTTTACAGATTCACAACAAAGCAGCTTTATTGATATGATTTTAAAGAGCTCTCAGAGGCACAAAATGCAGTTGCTATAGGAATAAATAGCAGACATCCCTTTGAGAACAACAGATGGCATCCAAGGTGACTTATCTCCCAAACAGGTAAGTGCTCACTTTCACTTATTTGTAAATAGCCATCATTTATCCTGCTTTGTTCAGCAGGTCCCAGTGGTGTCACCTGCATCAATGACTGAAAGAAACGGATGGCAAAAATTAAATGCAAAAGTGCAAGTTTAACTTTTTTTGCCCCTTAGCACATCTGAGACCTGAAGTGCTACATAAAAAAACCTGAGAAAATAAAAAGTAATGGTACTCATGGTAAAAATTATGCATTCCAGTAGATTCTGAATACAGCACAGGGGAATCCTAATGTCCTTTCTTTCCTGTTGAGATTCTAGTACAAAAAGAAGTTATCTCACGAGAACATCTGGGTAAAACCAACTTTTTGTAACTAGCCTGGATATCAAGAACGAGCATTAACGGCTTAAGTGGAGATGCACAGCTGCAAGTTGCTTATTAAAATGCTTTATCACTCATTAAGTCCCAGTGGCAGAAGAGCTGCAAGACCTTCCAGGCTGTTCTTTGAAAGTGTTTCACAATCAGCAGTAGAGGCAACTCAATTAAAAAGAAATCATGTCTCAGCTACCACCAAAAAACCCCCAAAACACAAGGGCAGACCTCCCTGGCAGGCTGTCCCAGGCTGATACCCCACCCATCAGGCAGGAGTGCAGAATGGTTCAGTGTGGAGAAGCAGAAAAGTGTCCCCATTAGCACTGCCCTTTGGGAGCAAAGCCCTCAGCTGTCCCACGGAGCTCACTGGGGCTGCTCTGACACTTGGTCCTACAGTGCTGTCAAGGGGATTCCCTTTGAGAAGGTGCTGAAGAGAAGCTGCTCACAGACAGCAAACCAAGCTGCTAGTGGGCATTTAGTTCACACAACCAGAATAAAGGTGGTTTAAAGTGAGCTCTTGCCCACTCCTGCCCGGTCCTTACTCTCCTGCCTCCCTGCACCATATTGAAGCTAACAGATTAATTTCCAAAGGCATGTTTGAGGGCATTGTTCATGTTAGAGAAAATATCACTCTTCTTCTACCCAAAGAATAAACTAGCAACCAGATTAGAATGCTTAGTTTTTCCTGTTGTCACATCTTCAGTCCCGACAATTCAGGATAAAACATTACCTCCCATAAGATCCTGCTTCCTAAAAGTCTTGAAACAGAGTCAGGGGGAAAAAAAGAAAGGGAAAGGGTTGTGATTATTTTGCTCAATTCTGCAAACCAAAATAATTCATTTGGCTACAATTCAAACAAATTCAAATTGCTACTCACATCTGCACAGTTCGCAGAGGTTTGGGTTAACTTGATGCAGTGGGATTCACATACCCTTCAGTTACTCTCAAGCAAGACCATTTCTGCTTGAATTTTCATTCAGGTTGTGTACTTGGAAGGCATGAGGAAAGAAACAGGTTTGATTTCTCTTCCCATTAAAAGGTTTCTACTCTATCCTGCGGGCCCAGGAAAACCCATGAAACACCAACCCAGAGGGGAAAGCTGAGCAGCTACACAGGCAGAAAGGATATTCAGTGTTGCCTGCCTGGGAGCATCACTGAGACCTGCAGCAGCAAGAAGGAGCTCACAAACAGATGCTCCCTCCCTACACTGCCCTGCAAACATCACAGAGAGCCCCCTTATGGTGCCCACGCTGCACCTCCATGACCCCCCTGCCTGCTGTCCTATTTCCAGTACACTGAAGCTCAATCCTAATGTATTTCTGAGGACCCCTCATACATTCATTGCTCAATAAATAAATAAATCACCCTTCACAGTGAAGAGGGGACTGGCAGCATTGAGGACTTGCTGTGAAGTAACACAAGACATCCTTCAATAGATGAATATTGCCCTCACAATAATGTCCCAACCAGCCGAGTGGGAAAGATTTACACCAGGTGTCATCCAGCCATCAGCAGTGACTCCACACTGCTAAGGCACATTGCACATTTAGGCCCCTCTTCTCTCTGCTTTTGTACCATTTCTGAACAGGAAAGCACTAGGAAAGTGGCTATGAACAAAAGAATGCCAGAAGAGATTTGCTTTCTCTTAACAAATTGTTAAAGGAAGCTGGAAATGTTCATAGTTTACCGATATGAAGATGTGTTTTGGTGATAAGTTTCCATACTGCGTATAACATCTCCTCCACCCCTCCCAAAATGTTATTCATGAAATATTAACATTCAAATTCATCTGTCAAAATGATTGTTGATGTAGTATAGAAGGGCTACATTATCATCTGCTCTGCAGTTTGCCTCAGAGCAATCTTGATTTGGATATTTACATAACCAAAGATTATGACATATTTTCCAGCCCTTTTGATGTGTCTGTCAGCAAGATGTCAGTGGAATCAGATTAATTCCAGCTAGATTCTTTCCTGATACCCAAGAATAGCTGTGAGGCATGAAGCAGTCATTTTGCCAAGGAGAAAGTTTGTTTGCGAAAAAAGACCCCTGACAAATCATTTGAAGCAGAAAACACACATACACAAGAGTGAAAAATGTGTGTTTTATTGTCCTTGAGGCCCAAGATGTAGTGAATTTGAAGGCAGGCGTGACCATTGGTAGAAATATTTTTAAGGATGGTTTAAAAGTAATAAAGTATCTCTCTCATATAAAATATTTTTTTATTGTTAGTCCTTGTAATACAGTGATAGATGTGAACTGGGGAAAACTGCATGTGTTAAAGGACATAGAAGTGGCCACCATTTAGGTAAATCTTGCAAAGCACAACTATTTCCACACAATGCTGAGACTCATCAAGGTTCACAAGTTAAACAACTTCAGCATCCATGAAGCTCCTCACCCCACAAAACCTCAGATGCACTTGGTTTAACACTCCTCCCTGCACAGTAAGAGGAATGGAACTGACCTTGTTGACAGTGATGAAAACTTACTTTTAACTTTCCACAACTGACTCAAGTGATGAAATGGGCAAAGGTGCCTGTGCTTTGTCAACGTTGAGGCTGCTTTGTGCTATTTATGCTATCAAATTTATGCTATGGTTAAGGAAGTGAAATTAGGTAGTAGCAGAGAATAAAAGTCTCATAGAAGTCATTATCTAAGGACAAAATGAGTTGATATAGAGTAATTCTCTACTAAGACCTTACAGTACAAAATATAGACAATATTTTCAGAGAATATGTTTGTGTATAAATTGATGCTGAAGGAGAGCAAAGATTATTGAGTAAATAATAGAAAAGGGTCCAAAATGACAGACTAAAAGACAGCCTGGAAAGAAAAGAAACAGAGTAAAAGAAGGACTGGAAGCTTACACGTTGGCAGGAGGAAATAAGAGCGATCAACAGCAATGCAGCAGATGAACTAACATAGGGCTAGATGTAAATCCCAAGTTAGGGCTGTAGAAAAAACCAAATGAAGCATCAGATACAACCCATGAGAATTTCTCCACGCCTTTCATTCACCTCCTCCTGCAGATGGATGAGGAGTGAATGGGGTGCTCTTTACAATCAAAGGAAATCAGAGTAGTGGTGGAAGCAAATTTGACTCAAACATTCTCATAGTTGAGCTTGACAATGCCAGGTACTTTACATTTTCCAGATTGTTCTGCAAAACTTCAAAATCTTCCTGAAAACTTGTGTCCTGTTTGTCTAATATCTCTCACTGTCAGAAGCAGGTTACTGGGCAATGACATATAGTGAAACAGGACATCTGCTGACCTTATTTGCTTGTCCATTTAGAAATGTATCCTTCTAGAGATAAAACTCTTAGTCTAAAAGGGCCCAAGTTAAATATCACCTCAACCATTCTTGCCCTCAGAATACAGTAACTACTGTCATTTCCAATCACCTGTTGGCTCAGCTGTCAGCTTTAAACCCTCCTCCATAATTTTAAAGCTTTTTTCTCCAGTGTACCAACAGCTGACATTATGTGATGTGTACAGATGAAAGACAAAGGCATCTGACTGATATTAAATGCTGTCACTCAGCTGGGGCTTGGTGGATGCGAACTGGTCAAATTCTCCAAAATCTTTGAACAGATGCTGTGGATATTCCAGTTATTACTTCAATTTCACACTCTTCCTATCCATGCTGACAGCTGGTTTTGACAGTCTGCACTCTTCTGCTCAGCTCTCCTGTCAACCTCAGACACATAATAGCTGGATTAGAGCTTAAACAATAGTGATTAGATCAGGTAGAGGAGCAAGCATGGTGGCAATGACAAATAAGATGCTTCAGTAAACCTTCAAACTCCGGCCACTTCAGCTGAAAGAGACTTGACAGAAACTGATTCAGCAAAACAAAAGTTATTCAGAGGCGAAGAGTAGGAATTGTATCAAGGTCTGGGGGTATCTTAATGTGATTAAACCCCCCATAAAAGCAACAAGTTTCATGAACAAGTCAGGATTTAGCTGGGCCACCAGGTTACAATACATCCCCTTATCCTTGGCAGTTCTCTGTGAAGAGTTGCTACATCCTGCAAGTCATTTGCTACAATTTAGCCCTCATTAAAATAATGAAGCCCCTTGGCCTGTAAATCACTTAACGTAGGTAACACTAAGTAAATAATCAGAGAAAGAGTTGTAGATCAGACCCCATCACATTTAAGCATGCCAAGGAATGCTGTGTGCTGTCAACAGTAGAATCCAGCCCTACATAAACACTGCTCTCCTCCACAGTAGGGATAGTGGTAATATCTGAAATGCATTTTTGCCATCTGTTAAATAATTCACACAAACAAGAACTGCAGATGTATTTTTGTCCAGAAATGCTGGCTGTATATTTAAAAAGGTAACCTCTACAATCCTCATATCCATAATTAGGTTTGTGGGTAGACGGAAGAAAAGAAATCCATTTGCAGAAAAGCTCAACAGATGGTATTGTGTATTAAAGTAGAAGCATGTGAAAACTATTTGAACAAATGGCAGATGTGTCTGTCAACTTTCTCCTGTGCCATTAAATTAAAGATTGGCATTTAGGCTATTACTCAGACTACTAGAATTTCACACAGGTCCTCTGAAGCTTGTGTTGGCTAAGGAGCTTTGCAGGCCCAAAGGTAACCAGCCAGGGCAGGAAAAAAAAAAACAACATGTGGGATTTGCATGGCATTTAGGTTTTTCACCTCATCCAGTCCACTCTCAACTTCTTTCCAGAGGCCCCTCTCTAAGTATTCTGGAGAACTGCACTTAACTGGACTTCAGACAGCACCGAAAGGCTGCCCATTAAAGGCAATGTTTTGGGGTTTTTTACTGTAAGGCTGAACATACTGTTTGGCTCAACAAGGGTTAACTCTGCCTTGCACCTGCTCTCTTCTGCAATGGCTTCACTTTAATACAACTCATGAAGAGTATGCAGTGGACAAACTGGGCAGTACAGAAAAAGCAATCTATTAGAGGTTCACAGGCTCTCACCACACTTAGGGTCTGCATTCTACCACACCAAAGGTAGGTTTTTCCAAAAGCCACCTCTTGGCAGTGCACCCTTTGTCTTTAAAATATCCACTCATTTTGCATGAGATCAACAGTGAACTATATGACATGAGTCTGTTTAATGCAGGACCACTACAAAAGTTGCTATCTCTGGATACATACACTTCATGTGCATGGACCTTCTCCTGGGTGTCTATACCTACTGCCAGTGAAGTGAGGCAGGAGGCTTCCCATTTGTATAGCAAAGTTAGAGGCGCCTATTCACTAATCTGGAAGACTAAAAAATTCTGTTCTGTTACAAGAAAAAATGCTGCTTAATACATACACATAAGAAAAGGAACAATCTGTTTTACTTTGAAGAGCTTAGATCACTTTATTTTTAGGAATGCCTTTGAAAGAGTCAAATCCTCTCGAAGCAGCAATTGCCCAAAGCAATAAAGCACATCAATATTTTCATGATAAAAAATCCATAGTTAGCTGTTATAGAAGTTAATTCTTAACTTAGGCTTATCTTAGGCTTTCATTTACCCAGAACACACCAACTATCTTCCCCAGGGAAGAGCAGAGAGCCTGCTAGCTAGTTCTGATTAGCAAGGAATCAAAGCCTGTCTCACACTCAAACCCTTCAGGAGCCACCTGGTCCCAGTTCTGTCTGACCTGCAATCCAGGCTCCAATTCTACACTGTGCCACAGGCTGCCTTACTGTGGTAACTCTTTAGGAGTCTCTTCCTTTCTAATGAACTCTCTTACTAAGAGACACTTTGCCTAGATCCAAAATGAGAAAGGACCCTTCAGCCAGCGTGTGTTAAAAACACTCTCTCATTGTGCAGACTGATTTTAACAATGGGGGAAGTCCATTGATCCAAATTCAGTGCCAAAGGAAAGAGCCTTTTGGACTCTCTGGCCACTCTGTCCAACAGCAAGAGGCTGCTCCACTGCCAAGGGCACGAGCCACAGCTTCCTGCAGCACAAATGGCAACAAAAGCCCATGAAACATAACAGCATCCAGGGAAAAAACACCAACAAAGCAGCACCCAACTCCCCCTCCCCACCCCAGACGTGGTGTATTTTGGGAGCATACAGGTATACTGACTGCTCTTTGTGTAACCCTCTGCAAAAGTGAATCCCTTTGCCAAAGAAAGCTTAGATCAGTGGATTCCCCAGCTTCACAAGCAGAGTTTATGCAGAGAGCCCTTCCCATTGATACTGTGCTTTGCATCTTCTGAACTATTGGCAGAGAGTTGCTGCAAGTTTCTCTTCTAGTTTACTGCATCTTCCCACTTTCATGTACTCACACTGGAGATTAAAAGCTGATCTTGAATGACTCATGTCTGTAAGCCAAGCTTTTTCTCTTTGATTTTGCATACAATATTTCTTTTCTGCTACTTTAGGGAAAAGTGTTTAAGCCTGTAGCTAAGTGGGCTGTTTTTCTAAAGAGTTAATTCTGTACAGATTCCAGCTTTCTCAGCAGGTTGCAAAGAAAATGGATGCACAGTTGGGCCTGTAAATATAGATTAAAACATTGACATCACATTCTTATCTTAAAATGGAGGACATTGAGTTTGCAAATTTGCATAGACTATCACTGATTGAGAGAAGACTTTTGGTTGTTTTTATACCTTCTTTTAAGTTAATCACAAAGCAAATCACAAGTGAATGCACCAAACTAAAGATCACACGCAGCAAAATCAGTCTGCATCGACTTAAAAGGATTTGGATTGTTAACACTAAAGCAATTCTGTAAGTCAACGCACAGCACCAATTCAGAGCCCTGAATGAAGATTCACAGCTCACAAACCACACACAAAGTTCAGAAATACACTACAGTACTTCCAGGTCTGTTGTTGGGGTTTGGGTTTGTTTGTTGATTTTAAACAGAGCAGACAAAACACTGGGAAATACATTGAGAACACCTTCAACTTTCCCCAAGTTCTCACAGTGCCAGCTGGTTTGTTCTGCAGGAGCCTTGCTGTGCCCGGGACAGACTGGCACAATTGATGGCACAACACTGACTACTGGGAGTGAGGACTTGCAAGGAAAACATAATTATTATTCGAGTACGAGAAATAAGTAATTTGAAATGGCACATTTTCAAAACAGTTTCTTTTTGTTGCTGACCTTAAATTGTTTCATACTGGATATCGGGGCTTAAAGATCAAATAATAAAAGAATGAAATAATGCTTTCTAAGTAAGAGCAAGGGAAGTATTTTCAGGAATGCTTGTGCCATGGCTAGAAGTAGTTATTAAACATTGCTGGTTATCTCTGTTTACATTTTGAAAATGTTTTTTAGAAGCAATGGCTTAACTTGATAGTATCTATGGCTAACAAAACACAAGGGACCATTTTGTTCAAATAACAAGAATATTACATCAGCACACAGGGACAATCCAGCAGACACAGAGCTCTTCCTAGCCAAAGAACTAAAAAGGCAGCTGAGAATTAACTACATTTTCCACTAAGTCAAATAATCAAATCAATACTGTACTGATGGCCATCACTTCCAGGTTCATATTACATCAACTAGATGTGATATGAGATATGTGATATTAGATATATGATATCAGAGCCCTAAACAGAGCTGATGTGAATACCAGGAGGAAAGGAGTCTGTGACAGAGTGAGGAGCCAACACACAGTTCTCTATGGGAAACCTGCACTGTCACTGCATAGGTGGGCTGGAGGATTTTTTTGGAAGGGGATTACAGTCCTAATTGCCATCAATCTCCTTCCTTTCATTTGTCTTAAACTCACTCCAACAAAAAAAAAAAACAAAAACAAAAAAAAAACAACCAACAACAATCTTGTCTCCTACTAATTGAAATCCCACACAGGCTGTTCAGGTGAAATTTATTTTTTGAAAAATATTTATATTTCCCATTTCTAAAGCACACTACATTTAGAAAACCAGAGTTAAGCAATCACGCCTCTACATGTTTTCCAAGTCCTACTCAACTGTTTGCAACATGACTTATCTGCTCCAATGGAACTTAAATCACCGTCACCTTTCCACCCGTGCAGCCTGCCACAGTGATGTACTGCACACTGACAGTGGCTGGCTTTGATGCTGGCTTTTGTACTAAACCCCACATTACACTGGTTATTGATCCAGTGAAAAGCATGATTGATTTCCTACTTGGCTTAGCCATTAAAGAGAGAAAGTCCCAGCAAATGGCTCTTTGTAAGGTGTCCTAGTACATGAAAATCAGTGCCTACCCCTTAATTGCTGACAGATGGCTAAATTCTAACTACAACCTATTAGACAGGTAGAAAAAATGCCCCAGGGAGTTGCAAGGTATTAGATGCAAACTTAATATACTTTCTGAAAAAGCTAAAACTTCTGCCTAACAGGAAACATTTTGGACAACTAAATTCTTATCTTCCTCTTCCTGAATCTGCTGTGTTTAATCAACCCTTGACACAGAGTTTTAAGACTTTCTGCTGTGTGACATAATATCAATCAGACTGTTCAGCTCTTTTCAGCTTTTGACACCATATACCTTTTCAGATTGTCTGCATGGACGTAGACTGGAAACAGAAGTTTGGCATTGAGAAAAATTGTTGCATTAAAACAGATTTTACTGATGATGTGAACAGAACTCAACTCACATCCAAGCACTGTCTTGACTACTAGAGGTTAAAAAAAGAAAAACAATGGGATACTTCAATAAAAATAGAATTATGCCATTGCATTTTTGCACTGTCATTACATTAATGTCCTAAGATCCAAACACCAAGAGATAAATAAATAGGCAGAACAGGCAAAAATGTTTTTTGTAATCTGATTTTCCCCAATATCTGCTTGGAATGTGAGTACAACCACTCTCCAACTCACAGGAAAAACTCAAGGGATTTTCTCTAACCACAGCACCCGGTGAATCCTGACACTCCATTCTCAAGGGCCTGTTTTTATGGAATTTGAGGGCAATTTTGAGTCAATGCAAGTCCTGCACTTTTACAGTGATTACACCCCAACATTTTCACAGCAAGTAACGTGAGCCAAACTTGGAATTACCCTTGAACACAACAGTTTCAGCTACTGAAGGAGTCAGTTCCTCCAGTGGTTAAACCAGCAATTAACTTTTGCATTTAATAAATGTCTTTATAGTTACTTATCCACCCATACCAAGATGATGAATGTCATTGAATGGGCTTGTGGGGAGAAAGGGGTATTGCAGGACAGAAAATATTTGCTACCTTTTCAGTTTAGGAGGTTCATGACAAACAGAGAGAAAGGGAAAGCAAGAGAGTCAGAAGGCTTTCCTTCCCTAAGGAATCAGGAAGAAAGGAAGGAACGTAGGGAGTATATTGACACTGCAGTGGATCCATTCCAATTCAAAGTGTCACTTAAGAATGTATAGTTCCTCATTTCATTTACTTGTCAACAGAAAAGCATCTTAAAGCCACCGCAGAACAGGAAACAATCCAAAAGGCAGACCAAGGTTCACACAGCTAAAGGTAAGGAACACACAGTGAAGCCTGGAGCTGATGCACTTCACAGAACAGGATTATTTCACCCTAGTTTTTCTTGGAACATGCTGTCATGTGCAGTCCTTTCAAACAGAAAAATTATGGTGCTGTATGGACATCTTTCAAGTAGCATTTGCTTATTTTAAATAAAGCCTTCTCAAGACTTGCAGACCTGCTTACTGTCTCTCTTCATAAAAGGTGTTATCCTGCCAGGTGGTTTATCCAGACCCCCTCAAGTTTTAATTATCTCTTCACTTAATGAGTACAGTAGCTGATCTAGATTTATTGCAGTAGCTAGAAGCTTGTGTGAATAAAATATCAGTTCTGTTTGTGATGTGGCAGTTATCTTTGTTTGCAGACTCTTCTAATTACTTCCAGGTCATTAAGCCCATCTCCAGCAGATATTTTACTGTCATTAGAAAAAATGCTATAATGACAGTAAAAAAGTCAATAAGGACAGGGCAGGGGGGGAAGGAAAAAAGAAAAAAAGAAAGGAAAGGTCAAAATAAGACTCAAACCTGTTAATTCAAGTCTGGATTACAGGCACAGAAATCCTGCAGATAACTTGGCACACATCCTGTGAGACACCACAGCAATTGATCAGTTATACTGGGCATGTGTCAGGGCAGGATTTCAGCTTATCAGTCATCACATTAAGCCACTTCTTTTATGCTGTGGTTAAATTAGAATAGGTTAAGTTTCTCATTAGTTTAAACACTGAATTCCCAATATGCAACAGGTGGAGGAAAATATATATACACACTAAAATGTATATACATGTGTGTATGTGTCAGAACTGACAGCAAATAAAATCAGCAAAGCTGTCTGTACTTGACCAGTGGCAGCACTGGATGATATAAAATCTTCCTTTTCACTGCTGAACAACCTCTTTAGAAGCAGAAATCCGAATACATTCATTTGCTACATCTTCTCCTGTCTCTTCCAGAGGCACTACTTGCTGAGGCAAAAACCCTGGCTCTAATTGCTTAATGCACTTGTTCAGGGAAAGATTGCCTCCATTACCAACAGTTCCTTGTACCAATTCATCCACTTTCTGTCCTTTATTCAGCTGTTTGCTTGTGAGCTATTTTAGAAAGGTATAGCCATGGGTATTTCAGCAATAATTAGATTCTGCCACTTCATTTATCTGGTCAATGGCTGTGATTGTAATTCCAAAGGAAGATTTCCAAATGCAATGTCACAGAACATCTGCTAAAAAAAATGCAGTTTAACCTAAATGTTCAATTGACCACTTATTCTGCTAACTCTAATTGTTCACAAGTGGACAAAACTAGGCATTGAATGTCTTTCAGTGTTCTTCTAAATTCAAAGGACAACCCGCCTTCAATTGCTATGTTTGGATTTGCAAACTAATTGCATCTCTTCCATTGCCTTCCAAAAGTTGTTTCTACATCTTAAAAGACTTCCAAGACACTGTTGGAGAAATACTTCAGTCTAAAATAAATAGGCATTATTCAGTACTCCCAAAAAGCAAATGGCAGAACTTCACATTAAATGTGAATACTCAAGAGGTTTCTGACCCCCCCGACTAAGTGCACGATATTGCTTTTTATTCCATATCACCTGAATACCTGTGGGTATAGTCTGTGAAGGGGAAAAGAAGAGTTAACACCTGTAGCTTACAGCTTTGGGCTCAGACTTCAGGAAGGAGAAAGGAAATAAGGAAAATTTAAAGGACAAAATCTACTGGGAAATGTACCTTCATGAAATGCCTAACCTCACAATTATCAAAACTCATCAAAGGAAGTACCCTGGGGAAGAGTTTCCTGGCAGTGTTTGCATTTCCATGTCTATTTTTCATTCATCCAGCCCCTCCCTATTAGGCAGGTGTCACCTTAAGCTCAAGATCATATATTTTTATCTTTTGATCAAAAAAACCTTTCCCAATAATAAATAAGAAGCCCAGGTGGAATGGTGTAGTCAGTACATTTAGGCCACTAGGCTTCTTTTCCAAAGTATGTTTGTGCCTGATTGCTCTTTGATTCATGTGAATTTGGCAAAAGGCCACAATGCTCACACAAGTTTATCCTCCCCATTTTGTTCAAGTATGACCTGACAGTTTATATCAGTCCCTTTCTCTCACTCTTTGGATTTAAGCTCCCTAAAACATGCTGCACCAGCACATGAATGATGGCAGGCACCATAAACCAAACCAAAAAACCCAAAACAACCATACAAAACAACAAACTCCACATGCACAGGAGATTCACCAAGGATCAGACCTAAGAGAAGAGAGGATGTGATCAGTGCCCTCTATTGAACACAGGGAGTCAGCACACAGAGCAACTGAAACTGAGCACTGCAGTAATTTCTGCATCACCCACGATCATCCAAAGATCACTGGTATGTGAGGCCATGGCAAACACGGTATTGGTCCAGGGAGCTACACACCAAAGCTTTACAAGGGTAAGTTGGGTGAACCAGAGGCTGGGAAATGCAGAAGGAACTGCGTTGTGGGTTGACTATCAAAGCAGGTAAAGTCACTGCTGCACTCAGAGGAACTTTATATCAATGTTCCACTGCAGCATCACACATCTCACACAGTCTTCTGTTCACAAAGGCTAAGGAGAGAGACAGATTTTCCTCAGCCCCTCCTGTTCCCCAAAATCAGCTGCAGTCTCTGGGCTTTGCTGTTGCTGTCCTTTCACTCTGCATCTCCCTGAGGTCTCAGCTCCAGAGCTCTGACAGTCCCTCCATGGTTAAGAATCCACTGGAAGCTGCTAAGGTCCTTTCTCAAGCCTTGCCCTGCAGCTTCAGAATTCATTCCACCTCCTCAGAGTCTAAGCAGATTGTATTCCTGGAGACACTTCCTTAGATGTATTTCTTTTCTCTGCTAAACTGGAACTGCTTGATAACCTTTTCAATTTCTCCTTTGCTCCTCTAGGTCACTGGAGAAGAAGAAATGGTTTCCTCACTAGACATATTTCAGAGAGTCACAGACTCAGACAATTCATAATCACCTAGGACTACACTGGTCTGTCCTTTGTCCCAGATACTGGAAGAAGAGTTTTCTAGAAGGATACTGAAAGCACATCCTTCAGCTCAAAATGCTGAAACCAACTTAGCTCTGCTTTTGTGTTCTTTGTATTCCTTTCACTTGCAGACTACAATGATTATAAACCAAACAGCATCACATCCACTCGCACTCCAAAGTCATAATTTACAGGATAAATAACCAGATATATTTAGGGGCACCTTCGTGATGCAATAAAAACGTAACATTTCCACGTGCTAGTGAGAGATGACCCAACAAAGAGTGAAACAAGTCTCTCTCACCATGGGCTATTAAGAAACCCACTGGATTGTGAAGTAACTCTTCTTGGAAAAGGAATTTAATAATATAATCTTTATAATGCCAGGAGTTGTCAAATCACTCATAGATTGTATGCATTCTATTCCTTCTTCCAAACTAAATATGCATTAGAAAAACAGTCACAAGATAGAGATATTAATAAAAAAACCATTATGTTTCAAATAAAATTTATGTCTGTAGCCTGATAGATACACCAGGTTGGGCAATCCATCTCCTTGGCAAAAAATGTTTGTGTCCCTCATTTCTTCTTTTAAATACACAATCCTATACCTGTTATTAAACAGTCCATAAATCTTAGCTAGCAGAGCCTCCAAAAAGCATTTAATCCAGAAAGAACTCCCATTTTATAACAGAACAGCAGTTTGAATCACAAAAGAAATCTGATGTAGCATGATAAACTCCCAGTTATCTATGCATTTTCTTTTCCAAAAACATCCAAGATATAAAGTATTAACTGCAAAAAATGAGGTTCTAGGAGGTATAACCTGTTCTGTAGACCTTGGGCTCTCAGTAATCACGTTACCAACAGGGCACACATAGCCCTGAACGAGTCTGTGTTACATTTCAGAGTCAAATCACTGGATTTGCAATACCACAGAATTACAGAATCATGTGTTAGGGAATTTTTAATAGTATGGAGTGGGATGTCAAGTTCTTCTTTTTTTTCATGCAAATCTTAGGGCTTCACAAGCTCAGACTAAGGTGGAAAGACACCACCAGCAGTGCACTGGTCCCATGCTGTGACCAGAAGGCTCTCTGCAGAGATGAAACTCCTTTTCCTACGTGGTCTAAATACCTCTTGAAAAATAATGAAGTGATGAAGTTTAGGAACATAAGGATTATAGATAAGAAAATCAGAGAAATACCTTAACAATTCCTTGTTCTGTGTTAGCTCACAGTATCAGAAACTGCTAATTACAAAAGCTGCAATGAACGTAGCCAAATCTTTGACCGACAAAAGCCAGTATGGGAATCAAACAACCTGAATCCTGCATCCTTATTCCTAAGCAATTAAACAATTGTTGTCTTTGTCCTGTAAAACACTGGCTCCATCCCTAATGCCGATTCCATGTGCCTAACTAGGTCCTAAATTGGTAATATTTCAAGACCTGTTTCAACCTTAAAGTGTCTGATTTAAGTTATTGACTTGATCTGAACTGAAGCTCCACTGCACCGACTCGAGTTTCTGTGTTTCTCCAAGACTGACATCCACTATTTAACAACCTGCATTAACTCTGCAGTGCAGAGCCAGGACTCACCAGTGACAAGAAAACAAGTACATACATCACTGAAACCACCTGCACAGCAACTCACTGTCTCAAACATCTTCTTTAGGTGCTCAAAAAGAGAAAGAGGATGAAGGATTAAAGCAATCCTTGCTTCCAATTGTTACCAAAAGAAAAAAGCTCCCAAAACCCCAGACCTTGAGTGGCAAAGAAGACAGGCATATTTACAGTGTTTAACTTCAAAGCACTATATGTGTTGAAGGAGAGGACTAGCTGTGTATAAAGAACACTGCTCAAGTGCACTAAGAAAGCGCTAGCCCTTCAAGGCTCCCAGAGCATCTCATTTCCTAACCTGAGCATCTAAATTAGGTTCTTACTGGGTAGAAACAAACCTGCTTGCTTTAAACCCTTGCTGTCACACACACATACAACCCTCACTCAGTGTGCTGGCACATGCACCTCTCTCCACTGCCTTCCACCATGAGGAGCAACATCCTAAAGCAACAGTGAAAAAAATTTAAAAAGTCAGAGGAATTACACGGCCAAGAGGCTGTCTCCCCACATGGGCACAGAAAAATCAGGTGATTCTTTTGGATTGACCAAAAAAGGCAGGTCAAAAAAGCGCTTGGCTCAGAGATTTGTGGTCCTTATTAAGCAAAGCATTGCATACTATGGCTACAAGTGTTGCATATCAAAGAAACTATTATTGAAAAGAATACAAAATATTGGGGGGAAAAGGCTCATATTAAACATAACTTGACAAGATCTAATTCACTTTTTATTGTTAGTAAATAGCTTTGAGGATTGAAGTGGCTATACTACATCTTGTATCATTATTACACCACGTAATATATAATTCTTGCATTAACCATAAGTTTACACTAAGTCTTGTAAATAATTGTGCTTATTGTAAGGTATGTAATATGAAGCCATCCAGAGAAAACACTGAGAACAGGACTTCAAACACCCTGGCTTGGCATTTCAGTTAGAAATAGTTTATTCCCCATGTAAACAGCTGATTGGAATCAGTGTTTCAAACTCTTGCTCTTGTATCTAGAGATATTTCAGCATTTACACATCATTAGTTCCTAAACTTTAAATAAGGATAAAGAGAACAAACTGTGCCAACTGCTCTATTATGCAGTACACAAACTCTGACCAGCCAGTTTTTCCTGACTAGTTCAGTAAGTCCATCTCTCTTCTTTTCACATACCAGCGTCACTAAAGGTCTATTAATCAATCATTTCTCCTTTTAGAATTATTTCAGGGACACTAAGCAATTGCAAAGGATGTTCCAAAGCATGCATTGTGTTCTCTTTCTTCCTTGGAAAATTAGTCAGACCTGAAATTGGAATGGTTCAGAAATGTTGTTGTCTAGGTACTGGATTGCTAACATGTTCACGTACATATCATATCCAGTACACACTAACATATGTGACTGTATCATCAATATGCATATGATAGATTTTATGTTGAATAAAAAATTTGGGATATAATTCTAGAGAGGAAGAAGCCAAATCTCAGTTTGTATTTAGAGCTATAATTAGGCTCATACTGAATGAGAGTTTGGTTGAAACTCAGGTCTAGTAAAACCTTTTCAGAGTTCTGCATCACGAGGTTTCCCATTACCACCCAAACTGAGTTAAAATTACCCAGGAATGCAACACCCATTGAGACTCGCTGCTTAAATACACAAAAGGTCCAACCAGATAAATTACTGAATCTCATGGTTTTACTTCTCTTGCACTGACTGTGTTAGACTATTGCCTTTTACAATATTTAATTAATTCTATCAACTCTCCTGAGCAAATATGCAAATACAACCATAGCTGCTTCATACAGTTTTTCTGACTTAGCATTCATCAGAAACTCTGCTGGACTGTGTAACACTTTAAATTCATCTTGCAAACAAAGCAATTGTCTTACCTAAGAAAACGGGTTCTTTATAATTAAAACATTTGCTCTTATTTGGCCTTTTCCCCTCTGTAAGTTGAATTAAGAAGGTAGGAAAGGCTTTCCTGCAGTAGTGGTAGGTCTGGTATCTGGGGGTGGAAGCACACACTCAGAGCTGGGCTGAGGTTTCTATTTCCCTCTGAATGAGAAAGCCATAATTAGTCATCACCAAAATGGGATCTCTCATCTCATCCATGCAACAAATAATAGTCCTGTAAAACCCATTACCAGAAGATACTGCTGGGAGCAAAGCCTTGGTGTGACACAGAGTTTGACTGGGGACCTGCACAGGAAATGAGAGCTCTGTAGAGGTAGGAATAAAAAAAGGCAAGGATTTTGGAAGGGATTCCAGCATGGTTTCACCTGCCAGTGTGACAGGCCTGCCTATGCCCCAGTACCTCTAAGACAGCACATGTTTAGCATTAATCTTGAAACTGTACTCAGCCACACAGCTCCTTCCATGCAGCATCCCTACAAACCAGATCTTCTAAAAGAAGAGAGAGTTTGCAAGTGGGTTAGAACAAGTCTACATTCAACTGGAAATTCAAGAGGGTTCCCACACATAGGCTGGACCCACTGGCAATATCTGAGTTTTGGGGCTTATAGCTCAGGTGCTTGGCAATAGGAGCTTAACATTAACCTTCCTTTTCCAAAAGAATACTTTCCACTATAGGAGATGGGCTAGTGAAATAAATTCCCAGCCAATACACTCCTGGTACAGTCTAATATAGCCATTGTCATAGTGAGCAGCAAGCAGAGTGCACTCTACTAACAGTGTTAGGTTAAGTAGTCTGTGTTAGAATTCAGCTCCAGGCCAAGACTCCTAGAGCAAATGAGAAGATTTTCTTCCCTGTGGTATGTTTTAGTAGACTGGTCCATAGAATACCAGCCTCTCATACCCAAAAAATCCAATTTAAGTCAAGACAGGGGAATCATCACGTGCAAAGACACAGCTTTATAACAGGTACTCACTGCAGAAACAAGACAGCAACATTTGTGGACCTTTTGACACCGAAAAGACTAATAGGAGAAAAAAGTGCCAGAAATTTTCTAAAGAAATGATCCATGTCAAACTAACAATGACACATCACCTTGAACTGGTGGGGAGCATGTCTGCTTTTATTTCCAGTATATGGTAATGGTATTTTTATTTTGAGTCAAGGTAAATCTGTGCCTGGGTAAGATTTTTTTAAAGAAAACTTTTTAAAGCATTAAAAGTGTATATCACTTTTCTGAGCAGTTTTAAATGGACCTGCACTTTACACAGGACTGATGATTCTGTGTTTATGCAGTGGCACCACTGGCAAGTGATAAAAGTAAAGTGAAATTTTATCCTGAAAATGTTTACTGCATTAAACTTGCATGACAACATTATTGTTCATAAATGAAAGAAAACATTGTTTGACTTTGCAAAAACACATTGCTAGTAAACTAAGTTTAAAAATAAGCATGTTTATCAATACACAACCATTAAAGATCCTATTTTAAGAAATGAATCTTCTATACATAAACAGCATTTATGTTAAAAATAAACAAAATTTTGAAGCAAAATAAACCTCCAGTTTAGGAATTGTTTTATTTTTCCTTCTTTTTATAACCCATAGCTGAAAGCTAAATAAAAGTACAAACCACTACAAGTATGAAATCATCTATTGGAACTGCATCCTGAGCACCCTGAAGTGTTTGCTGGGTTATATTTGATACATAACAAAAGCGCTTACTGTTCTTATCACAAAAGCTTTGTAGCTATTTAGGGAATTTAGCCACTCCAGCAAGTCTTTGCACATAACTAGAAAGTGGGAGCATGAAAGAGAAGGCATTTTTGAGGCTTTTAAAAGAGATAAGGGATTAAACAAAACGTATTTCTCTGTTTTATGGGTTCTGTGGACTGAAAAGCAATGTTTCATTTTTATTACAGGCCAGTATTTGCATTTGTCATATTCGAAGGCAACACTAAGATTCAAAAACCTTTATTTTTTGAAAACACTCTGAAATGGTGCACTTCTGACTTCAGTCTCCATCAGGTATTAAAACCATCTCAAGACAGTGGAACAAAACTACTGGACTTTGGATTGCACCTTATAAGAAGCTTCCTTTAGATGTCACATGATGCTCATTTTTATCCCCTGATATTTCTCACATTCTTCTTTCATGCTTTATTACTATCCAGTCTCTACAGTAATAACAGAAATATTCAAATATAATCAGGTATCTCCTTGCTAAAATAGTAAAACCACCAGATTTTCCCCTTACTCAAGGTTACTATTTCATTGCACACAGGAATAACATTCAGAGCCAGCAGCCAGGCTGCACATTGCCCTCTTTAAACCTCAGTTCCTTGCATTAAGGCATATTTATAAAGGTGCTATGACTCCTAAGTCAACTTGCAGTGTTATCAGATTGCATGTGCATTCCAAAGAATTCATTCAATTAGGGCATTAATTATTATTTTTAAATCATTACTAGTACAATGGGGAGATGTATTAGTATTCACATGTGTAAATAAATCCAATTAATGAGTTAATTGCACAGAGACATGAAAATTAGTTTAATCAAGTCAATTAAATCATAAACAGTTCAAAATTAAGAAAGTAAGCTTGTAATGCAATTAGTGCTCTAATATGCTAGTAACTTTAGTAAACAGCATCTTAATTATATGGTAGGTCAAAAAGACAAAATATTTTAATTGATATAAAAAGGAGCTTTTTGCTGCTTCTCTAGAGTCTAGCTTAACTTAGAGAAAATGATCCATGCTAATGAGATCAAAATGCTGCTATCTAGAACATAAATAAGGATTTTTAAAAAAATAAATTAATAGAAATTCTTCTCCAAAGTAGTCCAGACAACTGAATGAAACATTACAGACTGTGAGAAACTAATCATGCCATAATCTACACCTGATTGAATTACACATTCACACAGTGCTCTCCCCAAAGAGCTGTCAGAGCAGTAAAACAACCACCAGAATAAAATATCTGGCAATATTTTAATATTAATCACCATAAATTAATTTATATTAATACACAGAACGGGACTGCTGCTCAAAATGCAATGAGTTGAAGCCAAGTGATGAGTCACAGAAAAGGCCATGGCTCTTGTTATTGTGTAATTGGGGGGTTAATTTATGGGGCACTGGGACCAGCACAGCCAAGGTCACTGAATTCCAGGGCCACCTGCCCTTCCCTGGCACTCTGCACTGCCCACCCAGGGGGCTGGGCACTGGGATCCTTAGCAGGTTCACTGAGGAGGAGAGATAATACCTTAAATGCAGAGGATGGCCTCCTATTCACAATTAAAGGAAAACTGGCAAGTATTTCTCTATTAATTAATAACCTGTATTCAGGAAAGGGCAACAAGGAAAAGCCTTGGAGCTGAAGGAGGGGAAAAGAAAAGCCCATCTGTAAGAATAACTTGACTTGATTGCCTTAAATTTAAATAATAAGCCAAGCTACTCCAGACTGCTACAGTGCTTGGAACAGTTTGCACATCTGAACTGGCTCCTTAAACACACGAGTCTCACTCAGATGAAGCCACAGTGCCAACTCCTGCATGCCTGACTCTCTGGGCACAGCCAAGCAGGGATGCTGTGCCACCCCACCCCACTGCAATCCTGATTGCCCACACAATCTTAGGACCATCTGTATGATCAACTAGTTAAAATTTTAATAGCAACTCTTGTGAGTATTTAATTCCTACACTGTGCAGGCAATAGTTAGCTTTGTGTTTGGGGGATGCAATTCCAACCTAGGTAGCATGACAAAGCCATTACTCATCTGCTTTTCAATTCCAAGAAATATCTCTAATATTTGTTCCTTTATTGAATCCACAGTCCAGTAAATTAACGATTAGTTTTACAGGAAGAAGTGGGTAAGAGGATTTTCCTAAGAAGTATTTGCTTAAGGCTCCTACAATAAAGTCTGAATGGGAAGAAGGGCATAGAGAAAGGAAAGTGTTTTCCTACCTGTATTATACAGAATCATTATCATCTTATCTTGTGACACATTGTATTAAGCAACTTGATCATGAAAATCATCGCCCAAAGCCAGAGAAATGCAATTATTGCCTAGAAAAAAAAAAAAAACGAACCAAAATCTCCAAAACCAGTTTAAAAGCCCCCTTTTTTTTTTTAACAAACAAGTTCATGTACTGGGATTATCCATACGTATCGAAATCTGGTCCTGAGGACTTCCCTCCAGTCACACAGTAATTAATCATTCTGAACTGTCATTTTTTTTACTAGCCCCTAATTAAAGAAAATACATTAAAAATGGAAATCATTTAAAGACATTTTTACAATATGCCACACTTCCCATCACTGAATTTGCTCATGTTTTTGTGGTTTTACTCCCTAAGAATGAAGAGCAAACCTGCCTGGGGACAAGGAGAGCAGCATGGGTGGAACAGCCTGGCCCTGCCCCAGAACTCTCCTGCAGAACGAGGGGCACAGGGACCCCAGAGACATCCAGTTAAAACACGTTTCTGTCCTCTCTTTCCTGACTGGAATCACAGCAGGGCTGAGATATCATCCTGTGCTGAGGGGGCAGCAGGGTAGGGGAGGGATGAGGGCAGCTAAGAGGGCATGGAGGGGCTCAGTGAC
The DNA here is from genome assembly GCA_013396655.1 of Campylorhamphus procurvoides. Classification (NCBI taxonomy): domain Eukaryota; kingdom Metazoa; phylum Chordata; class Aves; order Passeriformes; family Dendrocolaptidae; genus Campylorhamphus; species Campylorhamphus procurvoides. The sequence continues at coordinate 2,606,067 of WBMV01001018.1, forward strand.
AGCAGGGCAGGGCACAGCAGCACTGCTCACCTTGACCATTGACAAAAGCTGCACCACAGGTACCCAAATTTGGCACCGTGAAATCCAACATGGATAAGCATTCTCTACTTCAGTGACTTCTCAGTGCACATCTCCAGAAAAAACCTGCTGTCTTACATTTCCTTACAGCACTTCTCTTACACCCTGCCGTAAATCAGAGCATTTATGTGCTGTTTCTGTCCTTTGAAATCACCTGCATCTCTTGCAATAGAGTGTAACTGTAAATGGCTATTCAGTGGTGTCTGTTGTTTTCAGCACTTCCATGCCAAAAGATGCTACCAGGACGTGGGAGGAACATGACTTACAGTATATACTTTTTTCAGCTAGAAGGAGTTTTTCCTACACTGTACTCTAACAGAATACTTATGAGCTTTCTGAATTTCACAAAAAAAAGAAATGAAAACAAAAACCAAGCAACCAACCAAATAAAAAAACCACCAAATACAAAATTGCGTAAAAACTTCAAGTAACATTTTAAAATAAATTCCTGAAGCATGATGCCCAAACACCTTTGGAGAGGTCTTTCTGTGGCTTTAGTTACAGCCAAGGGCCCACTGCAGAGACCCCCCCACCCCTGAAGAGTGATGAGACCCACACAGAACTGCCCTCCTGGTACTTGCCTTTTCCAAACACAGGAAAGCAAAGCTTGAAATAAAATCTATTTTTTGCTCTCAGCAAGAAGTGATGCTTATCAAACACCCTGGGCAAACACAACAAAATCACACTGGGTTAGGAAAAGGCTTTTGCAATTGATTTCCTAGTTTTCATAGACAAAAGGGATTTTAGTAACATCTTCATTAACCTGCTTGTCTATGACAACAATCACAGCTCCCCCTCCAAAATGCCTGGTTTTAAGAAAACTATTATCTTTGTTGGAAGTAATAGGATTTTTAAAAAACCCAAACTAATTGTATGTGGTGGCATATTGTGTTATAAAAGAAGGTCTGGACATCAAGATTTTGGCAATTAGCCATACTCAGAATTGCTGCAGCTGCAGGATGGTTTGTGTAGCTGAACGAGGTGCAGGAGACCTGGGAGGTCTTTGTGCTCCGGACAAAACCTCAGCCAGCAGAGACCTGGCTCACATTTCATCCCTTCTGCTGTCTGGGTCAGGGACCTACCACTGGCCAGCAGGATGAAATACCTGGGCTCCAGAATATTTTCAAGGCTCCCAATTATGTCAGTCAGTGACAAAATGGACAATAAGAGCCTTAAATATCTCATGGAAATAGCTGCAGAAGAACTTTTATTTCCACTGTCTGGAAAAATACTTCAGTATGATGGGCCACAGAGACAGGGAATTCACTCCCTTAAGCCAGTATTTTATTTTTTTCTAAACAATTTCAATTAAGATATTATGTCAACAAGAATGAGGTCCACAGGAAACCTTGGGCCATACCACACAGCAGGAAAATATCCTTTAGCTACTACATAAATACAGACTTCATTGACAGAGAGAAGTTCCATGCTACTCTTACAGGAGAAAAATAAAAAACTTTAAAAGCTGAAGCCTTACATGATACAACAGTCTGTTTTCCTTTTCTAATGCTCACATTTGCTTTCCCAAGAAGGAAAATACCCTTGGAATAACCCATATCTCAAAGCCCACAGATACTGATCTTTATTTTACTAACACAGTAAGGTACATTTATTTTCACATATTTTTACGAGAAAAGCAAAAAGGCCAAATTCCACATCCCAGAGATGTCCAAAGCTTTGCAGTCAAACTCCAGAGATCTCACCCCCACCCTGTAGATGGTTTTCCATCCAGCTGGTAGTTCCCAGTTCCTCATTACTGGCCCCATCTCCTCTACAAATCCTGCACATTCACCTGTCCGGCACCCCCAGCTTTCAGCTCGCAGATCTGAAGGGTTTCCAACGATAGTTATGTATAAACCAGCCAGATCTGAGACAGCCTAGAGTTAATGGAATCTAAGGCTGCAAAAACCAGCCCACAAAGAGCTCTGGGCTTCTGCTCTTTGAATTCAGCCTGTTGTCAAGACACTTCAAGAACGTCCAGCCTAGAGCACTGTCTCTGTGTCTATGGATAGTTCTGTCCTGTCACACACCATCCACAATAAGCTCAGACTCAAAAAAAAGGAATACCTACTGATTTTAAAAATATCAAATCTACAAATCCTGTAAATAGTCTCAAATTCTTGATTTTGTCCAGTTCATACAAAATATCCGAAAAATACCAGACAGAGTAAAGGGAATAAGAATCTTCATTAAAAATCAAACTTGGTTTCTGGTGCCAAATTTCACATTAAATGCTAGGTTGACATTTAAAACACCTTTTTGCACAAAGGGCACTGTTCGTATTACAAAAAATTAATTAACCAGATCTCACATGCTTTTATGTATTGTAATTCATGGATTACTGAGATTCATAATTGAATAATACGTAGATGTCACCTAGAGGTACTAAACCAATTCTCCTCCTTGTAATTGCCTGCCTAAGTAAGAATGACACTAACTTTAGCATTTTCTCTCTGATTAAGGCTGCTATAGATTTGCGGTTGCCTCTGTGTAATATAAATCAATAAAGAATAATTTTCCAGGCAGTAAATCAATTGTCAGTTCACAGACCCTAATACCTCTGAGCAGGATTTATTGAAAAAATGAATGGCAGGCTTGTTAGTGGATGTACAACATGCTTTACAGGCACATAATGCTGCAAGGCCCGTCCAGCCCAAGCCCTGCAGCACCTGCCAAGCCCATTAACTCTTGCCTTGCCCATCAGAACTGGGGAGAAATGGAAGAATGGTGAACAGGCCTCTTAGCTGGAAGAGAAAAAATTAAACCACTCTATTTGCTTTATACTCCTCCACATCTACACCTTAGTCTCTGGACAGTCCCATTTCTCCCACGAGACTTTAGGGCGACACTGCCCCTGCCCAGCATGAAGGTGTCAAACCACTGGTTATCCAGAGTTGAGACTGGTATTTTAGGAGTTAAGCTATTTGGAAAAGCACCAACAGGAAGAAAAAACATTGGAAAATGCTAACCTTATTAGAGCTAAGCATTTTGAATGCTATTTTTGCCAATTTTTTTTTTTTCTAAACTGGATGAGGCTCCTTTTCTGTATTTCTCTTCTTGGCTTTTATACAACACTGCCCTGTTAAAAGATACTTTTCCAGCCCCAGTGGACCCCTTCCCAGATCTATCATGGTAATGTTCATGTTGCCATAAAAGCATGAAAGTTTTGGTGGTTTTTTTGGGATTCTTTGTCACCAAAACCCAGTTTTAATAGATTTCATTGCCAAAAGCAATATGCCACATGGTAAGGGGCTACTGTAAAATTATATGTAGGCAGCATGAAGTGCCATTCTCAACATAAAGAGCATGCACAGCTAGAGAGCATCAATGCAGGCCACTCCCCAGCACTGGCCTAAACAGAATTTAGCTCCTTCTGAAGGAAAGCAGTTGCATCCTAAAGACACTCAGTGAAAATAGTTGTCATTATCAAACAATGACCAACAGACTCATTCTTTGCCAGCACAGGAGAAAGACACCAAAGATACCTTTACCTCCCTCATAGGTAATTACCAAAGGCAAGTTTGGGCCCATCTGAAATGGGAGCAAAAATTAAAGTTAAATCTAAATAAGTTTAAAACACCCCACACAATGGGAAAGTGTCAAGAAAGAATTTTCAGAAAGTGGTTCAAGAATCTGTTCTATGACAGTCAATCTGCGTCACTCCAATTCCCTTCCAAGTCACTTAGCATTGCCACTGATGTCACCTTGAAAAATGAAAGGTATTTGAACTTTTTCTGTACAAAGAAGTACGGTCGCTCTCTTTCTTACAAAGCAGTGGAAAAAGAGTAAAATAGGAAGCTCTACACATAGAATTTTATACACATAGAATTTTCTGCAGAGAATGCAAAAGTTACGCCTTATGCCAGACTATTATGAGGAAAGAACTTGTCATAAATTCAAACTAGGCTCATTCTCTTACACATAAAATAAACGTTGAGTGCAACCTTCCAGCAAAGGAGACAGAAAATGTGCAGGCATTGTAATATCCACACTCTCCCACGGTGCTGAGAAAATAGGACCTTAATTATCCACACTGTTGTCACCTAAAATAAGAACTAATGCTCCCCCATGGGTTTTTGAAAATCCTTTCCACCCTCAATTCAGTATCAAGCCCACATTGCACAGTCTAACTTCTCATCCTACTTTCAAGGCTTGCATTTTGGGTAGTGTGAATTTCATGTCTTTGCTGGGAAATAAATAGTATTGGACAAAAAGTATTCATTAAAACCCATTCTCAAGCCAAGTAGGCCTTCAAAAGGAATATTCTCCTCCCCTCAACTCCTGCCATTTCCACTGACATTTTTGAATCCATGAATGAGATACTATTTAAAACCACTTTGTAGATTGTTTTCATGAAGGTAAAATCTGAACATCTCACATGAGACAACAGATTGTTTAGGGGTTCCAAGAAAGAAGTTGAAAAGAAAAGCTATATCCAAACTAAATATTTGCCTTTTGCCATCTGTTTAAAATGAACTGATTTTCTTGCAGACAAATTCTCTCCATTCTTCTTGTCACACAAGGATAATACAGTTTAGATAGGAAGGAAAGTTTGGAGGTCTCTAATCCATTCACCTGCTCAAAAAGGTCCAATTACTTTGGCTTCCTTAGGGTCTTACCTAGGTAAGTTTTGAGTATCTCCAAGAATGCCATTCAAAAACCTTTTTGGGCTCCTATTGATCAAATCAATCAGAGAGAAAGAAGAGCAAAGCACTTTGCTAGGAGAACTGAGAAGGCAAACACGAGGTGTTTAGGTCCTGTTGCAATTACAGTTACTGGATGTCATTCAATACCTGCTTAACATAAAATGGGAACACTCGGTGCAGGGGCTGTGAAATCCTGAGCTGTTCAATGCAAAGAGGATTATGACCATGTATGACCATGGCCCCCTGATCCTAAAGTTGTCACAAAGTCACCTTACCTTCAGTGTTGACAGCAAATCTGAAATGATCCAGAGCTGTTGTGAACCCCCTCCTGATCCATCACTGGGGAGCCTCAAGGCTGAAAAGTGTGTACTGAAGGACAGATGCCAAACACCCACACACAAAGTCTGTCCTGTGCTTTCTGTCCCTCTTAACTCTTCCACAGGTCTCAGTCCAGGCACTGGAACAACTTTCCAAGGCAACAGAGTTCACCAGGGCTGGCCATGCTGCCATGCTCACAGTAGCCCTCTCCACTGGTATTCCTGCAAGTTAAACTCTCTCTGAGGATTTCAGGGGGTTGAACATTTCCCAAGGCACAGATTCAGAATGCCTCCCTTCTGCTGAACTCCTCAATTCTGCACTCACACGCAACAAAAATACATTCTTGTTCTTGCTAACAAATGATGCCTTTGCACAGGGTTTGATGTACAGCCCAGGGAAGATGTTCCTACTGACACAAAACTCTGAAGTAGCTGGCCAATTTCTGTTCTTTTAACCGTACTTTTACACTGAGCACAACATTAAACAGTCTAATAGATCCAGATGGCTGGCTGACTTGCCGGAGATACAGTCAATATTTTCTTTTTAATGAGCTTAAATGCTTACAGCTTTTTTTGCTATAATGGGCCCATCACTAACAGTAACCCAATTTACCAATTTTTAGGCATGCACATTATTTTTAATACTTGATCATTCAAAATAGAAACAAGAGAGAAATGCAAGGAGATCTCATCTGCAAAACTAATCTCATTGCAAAGACATCCAAGCTGACAAGGGATTTGAACTCAAAACCCTAACATAAGCTTCAAGAAGCTTCATCCAATAACTTCAGAGCTGAATTTAGCCTTATTTTATTTATCTTTAAAGCTTTTGTGCAGATTCTCATCTATAATTTGCACATCGCCTTGTTCATTATTGAAATAGCACTTCAGTACACGTCTAATCAAAATAATTACTACAAATTGTTTAGAACTGTGAAGCATGTGGGACTAAGCTTGCAGTTCACACGTCTATATAAACACACCGAGAACTGCTCTAGAGACTTTTTATAAAGTAATCAAATTGTGAAACTTAGCAATGGAATTGATTTTCTTGTCAGAAGATCTACATCACTGCCTGGGATGCCAAAGCGCTGATGAGAAATTCATTCACCTCCGAGCCTGGGAGCAATCACCCGCCCAGCAGAACATTTGAGGAAGTGGGGGGTCTGTTTTAAATGAGCCACCTAATTATCTGCAATACATTGCAGCGGCAAAACAAGCAACACGGAGGGGTATGCATTTCACTCAAGAGCTTCTTTCTCTTTCATTTCTCGTTGGCACTTTTGCCTTCTCAAATAAAGCTCCTTCTTTCATGCCATGTCAGAAGAGACATATGATGAGTTGCAGCGTTCACTGAGGAGCTGCTTCATTAACAACTGAGCTCTGTCACATCCTTTCATACCTTGCTATGTGACTGCAACATCTTGTCAAGGCAAACCCTAGCACAATGCATCAGCCCCAGTGGATAGAGAGATGCTGCTCTCACAAACCTGCTGTCGTGACAACATTTCTTTCTTTTCTTTGTTCTGTGGGTTGCCCTTGTTGAAGGCTGCACAGGTCCTTCAAATACATCTTGGCATGCCACATGCTGACCCCTACATCCTACTGTTACCTGCTAATAAGTGGCCATGTGGCACAGAACTGTTTGAAGGAAAACTGCAGACAGTACCACAGTACTGTACACCAGCTATTATTCTCTCCCAGCTTTTAATTTGGAATTTCAAATGCAACCAGAAATCATGATGTTATTAGGGGCTTCATATTGTATTAATAATTTTTCTATTTCCTGCATGGGCTTTTACATAACATTTCACCCAGCCCAGTCTGCTTTCCAGTCTCAATACAATATGTAACACACTACAGTTTCATTCCACAAATCTATTATAGGAATGCATAGGTTGTTAAACATATTAAGAACTTTTTCAATATTGTTGCATACTCTGCTTTGCAAGCAAAACTTTAATAGCTCTTTAATGAGAAGTTTCTGCTGTTATTTACCATTTTACAATTGCTGGGCCCTTTGTAAATAACATCACCCTTTGGTGGCCATTTCCCTTCATTTCTTGCCAATATTCCTCCCACCCCCATGATCCATTCACTTACCTCACCCCAATACTAAAGTCTGTACCAATATAGAGCAGCCTGAACAGGTTCCTCTGGCTCTTTTAGCCCTGTCTGCATATTCTCTCAAACTATTTCAGTTTCTTTCCCACTGAGTTATCATTTTAACCAGTCTCTTTAAAAAACCCCACAACTATTGCATTAAAAGAGGTTCATTCCTGACTGCAAAATCTTGTCCAACCTGAAGACAACTTTTATGAAGGCAAAGACATTTCTTTACTGTTCAGCACTACACAAACTTTCATGTTTTTTCATAACTACTTTTATTACATCTCTTGCTCTCATTCTCTCATTTAAATAAAAGCCCTAGAAACCTATGGTTTCATAGCTTGCCCACAACCCACAATTTATGGATGCTACTTGCAACCTTCAAAAGCTTTTAAAAATAGTCCTGAATCTATTATTGTGAATTACAGTAATTGCAGCAAAGATTTAAGAGGCACTTTGAGAAATTTCAATTTCATGGTAGGTTTCTGAACCTGCTTCCTTGGCATCAGGGGGAAAATGCAGTTATTTTTTGTGAAAGATTTTCTTACTGCTTTTTCATATAAAGTCTTAATTGAAACTTCAGTATTCAAGTTTCTCTTAAGAAAAAAAAATAAAATACTGGGTTTCTAATTCCAGCTGCAACAGAGGCAGAAATGGTACAGGACCCTCTCTCCTCAACTGTATGAGTGTAACCAGAAAGCACCCCCATCAATAGGGAATGGTTTTTGGGACCTCCCTCTTCAACTTCCTAGGTATTTCTTTTTCCAGGGTGTTAAACTGAAAGGCCTGATGTGGTCAACATATTCTTAGATGAGCAATCAAAACCAAAATTGGGAATGTGTTATTCATGAGAATGTTAGCAGGTTTGGGCTGAAGGAGTACGAGTTCACTGGTATACAGGACTGGCAGAAAGGTTGAAGGAGCTCTGCAGCTTCCCTTACCCAGCCTGACCACTGCCATTATTTGTAGTACATTATTGTGCTATTGGTAAAATGCAGTCATTTGTTCAGCTTTAGATGCCAGCCAGATGGTTTCCCTTAAGTTCAGCTGAGACCACCTCTCTCACCAAAGCTGCAATGTTACACTCAGTTTGGAAGAAAGGGAATTACCCATTTTTGCTTTCAGTTTTATGTAAAATAGGGCATGAATCACAAGTAGTAGGGTTCTTGCTGTGCAACTACAGTGGCAGGAGCAGAATGACACAGTAGCAGAAGTATCTTGCCCCCAAAACACAGGCAACTTGTAGGAGGGAAAGAAACAATCACTAGTCATTGACTTGCCTTCCAATTTGGGTACAATTTGCAGGGCAGTTTCATTGATGGCTCATCAAGTTTTTAGTTACTGGGATGGGAACAATGACGTTGTTCAGATACCAGGAGGATTAGCTATTACTGTAGGAACAGGGTCTGACTGTCACCCCCCTGTCTCTCCTCCCTTTCCCTCACCTCCAACACCCTCACACCACAGGTGACATCAATGCACACATTTGGATGAACAGCCTTCAATGTCTCGCTTGTACTGATCTTCAAATAAAAGATTCAGAAAACTGCTCTACTAATAAGGCTCCAATACAATGCCTTTGTTTTGTGTTAGACCTGCTCTTAGATTTCCTGATCAGGGGGTTTCAAAGCGATTTTTCTATTAAAAATGCACTACCGTGATCCCAAACTTTCTCCCTTCCCTGAAATCACCAGCTCCAGGGAGGAGAGGACAGGACTCAAACAGGTTACAACACAGGCTCTGGCCCTCTAACTTGGGCTTCTCAGAAGGAACAAATAAAGACCTGTATTGGTTCCTTTGGATTGAAAGAAGACTTGCAATCCTTCTAGACATGCAAATCAAAATACAGCCTCAAAAGTAGGTTCTTTATTTTCTTTGGTGATGAAACATACATTAACAGGACAGGATAGGAGCAGAATGGCCAAAGGCTGGTGCAGAGGGCAGGAAACAAACAGATGCTTAGGACATGTTTCTGCTTGAACAGTAAATGCAGTGAAATCTAGGGCATAGAAGAGAACATGTCAAATATTAACAGTCTGCATAAATTCTTGTTCCAACAGCATGATGACAGCACAGTAAAGAGATTTTCCTCACTCATTTCTCCTTCATTTCTTTGACTATCAGGACCAGAGAAATAAACTTGCCTGTTTCAGAGGCTGAGTGGGGCTGCCTCTGTTACTGACATGCCCAACCCCAAAGGCATGCCAGCTCCCTAAATGCTCTTCCTCTGCTGCACTGATCTACTGCAGTATCTGCTGGGGCACGGCAGGGGTTGTTGAATAAGCTCTTCCTGAAAAAAACACTATTAACAAAGCACATTTTTTCTCAGGGTTTGTTGGTTTTTCTCCTCGTTACTGCTCTCCTAATGAAAAGATAACTACATTGCCCACATACTGTAAACACTACTAAGTGCTTCTGCTATGTTTTGTATGGCTCAGGTTCAGGCAAATTTTGACAGTGACAAGCAACTTTGATCTATCCAATGGTATTTCATTATTTTAATTTCTCCAAATGCTGTGGATTTTCTAATATTTTACCATCCAGTGGGCTCATTTCGTAGGTTGCCTTAGGAAGAGTAATCCGGAGAACCCCATCTGCCTGACAGTAGTTTTAGCTACAGGACAAATCTGGTTTTAATCAGCACACTTTTTTTTTTTCCAAGTTATCTAACAATAGAATGTATAGTCAGGAAGCTGCAGCTTATTTTATTCCTTAAGGAATGTTCCCCACCAACACATGTGTTTGGGTTTCAACAGCCTTACTCCTTCCTTGTTAGCAATATACCGTGGAGCCTGGAGCAACGTGCTTCAGTTCAGAAACCAGCCAGCTATCACTGCTTTACAAAACAATTCTGTTGCTGAATCAATATTTTCATGGCTTCCAGCTACTAGAAATGCCAGTATTTTTAGAGCTGCCAAAACATTGAAATGTCATTTTCAAATGGAGGCCTAGATGATGATCTATCTGCATTACACCTGTGTAATTGGACATCAGCAGAATCACTCCGGGTTTGCAGATGGAACTGCTCACAATACAGCCTCATCACCTTACTCATTTTCTGCCTTGTCTCTGAAGGCATTATTTTTGGAAGGCCTGATGGTGAGGGAGGATAAGAAGCCAGAGACTGGACTCCTATTAGGACAGTCATTATTGCTTCTTCATACTCCACTGCCCAACCTCCCTGCAGGCTCTGCTGCAGCAATGGGTGGGGACATCATCAAAAGAGCAGATGCCTCAGCTGGGCTGCTGACCAGACACCTCCCAGCAAACTCAGTGCTCCTTTCATCTTATTCCCTAGCTTTCCTTCTGTCATTTAATTTCTCCTCTTCCTGCAATATTAGCCAAGTTTCTGGCAATCAGTTATACTCCTGATAGGACTCCTGTGAGTCTTCTGAAAGCTGATAATCCAGAGGACAAATCCTTTAACAGAGTAAAAAATGAACTTTTAAGTACAGATAGGGATTTTTTGTCAGTCCATACCTCGTTCCATGCTTGCACACACAGGAAAGACACAACTTTTAAATATGACCACTGACTGTGCAGGTAGTAGTGGGGAACAGCAATTATAATATACTCACAAAGATAACGATAAATGATCAGATAAAACTTACAGGAAGTAGGGGAAGGAAGGAATAAGTAATTATTTTTCCCCCACCTGTCTACACCCTACTCCTCTCATCATCATCATGAAGAGCAATGGAAAGGGAATGACATGAGCCAGCAAAGAGCTCCTGTGTAGAATGAAGGCCAGATCAAACAAGCCAGCCCACAGTCTCTTGGGCCAGCAGATAACCAGAAACTGAAGAGTGCTAATTAATATTTTTGGTGCATGACTACGCTCTTCAGTTTTAATTGGTGACAAGTGAGCAACCAAAGAATTGTAAGTGGAATTTCATTTATCTCTATAGAGCAGATCAATATTCACTCAGCATGAAACAAACTCCTTGCATCTCAAAGGGCCGAAATAAACTGTCAGTCAGCAGCATGCTCTTGTTATTGTTGGAATTTTCCTGGCTAGATTATTCACCTTCTCAAAAAGCCACCTGATAAATGTTTATTTCTTCACAGTTGTGCTGGTTAGGGCTCAGGTAGAGCTAATTTTCTTCCCGGTAGCTGGTGTTGGGCTGTGTTTGGGCTTTGGGTGGGAACGCTGCTGATACAAAAGGATGCTTTAGTTATTGCTCAGCAATGCTCCTACAGTCAGGGACTTACCTGCTCCTCACCAGTGAGGACACTGGAGGTGCACAAGGAGTTGGGAGGGGACACACTGGGACAGCTGACCCGAAGGGATATTCCCAGCCATAATAATGCAATAAACTAGGGGGTAGGTTGTCCAGGGGCTGCAGCTCTGGGACTGTCTGTCCATGGGTTGGTTCATGGTGAGCAGTGGTTTCCATGCTGGGAGGGGAAGCAGTGAGTGGCTGTGTGGTGCTTATTTGCCAGCTGGTTAAACCACAGCAATAATCCTTTCTAACAACTGCTGCTTTGTGACACTTGCACTGAACAGCATTTAAATTCGGAGTGAGGCTCCAGGAAAATAGCAAGCAGCACAAACAAGAGAGGGCTGGAAGAATTTATTTCTTTTTCTCCACTTCAGATGTTGCAATGGCCTCCCATGGTATAAGGGGCACTAATTGAATTTAAGGGATGCCATAAGTGAGAAATTCTCCCACTCACTTCCTATCACAATGAATGCCAACTCGACAGGACTGGCAGCAGCAGCAGCACCAGAGCAGCAAAGTTCACTGATGAGTGTTAGCTGAGGCCAGTCCTGCACAGCAGCAGTCAAAGTTCCACAGACACTCTTGAACAGGTTACAAAAATCAAGCTCTCTATTTTGCAAATAATAATCCCTGACTGATGCCATTTTTGGTGTCACAGAAAATTTAGATTTCACTCATCCCTTATCAAAAAGCTCAACTGTCTATTTCAACAGCATGCTACAAAATCTAGACTCAGAGCCTGGGAAACAGAGATAATTACAAACAGCATTTCTACATTAAAGCATTTCAGACCCTGAAGTCTTTAGCATCTCATGAGTTTAACTTCATTTTAACTAAAACATAAATATTCTCTGTTAGTACCAGTTCTGTTATTAGTTTCAGTGCTGAAGAGCATAATGCAGGCAAAGATGCATAATTCATCCTCTGAAGAGCCCATCAAGACATGCACCTGCAAGCCATGACTGTGGCCATTAGTGTCAATTTGGCTCCCCATGAGCACAGAGCTCAAACCTGCAGCGTGCTCAGAACCACAACAAGACCTTAGTGGTGATTCAAAGTGTCACCTAATAAAAAGCAGTTTGAGAAGATCAGAGGGGAAGATTCTCATGGATCCAGCAAGATTAAATGATTATCCAGGGAAGTTAAACGTTTTGCAAAGTTGCATTATCTTAGTTAAAACAAGCACTTCAAAATAATATCCTTGACGGACTGAGTCTCAGTATGGATTTTGAATGATGAGATAAGCAGCACTGTGATTCTGCACAGAAAGCCTCCAGAGTCACATGGCAGGAAAAGAAAGGGGTTATGAACATCAGTAAAGTAGAAAGAATGTGAACAAGGCAATAAAAGATTATATAAGAAAAGAAACTGAGTAGCAGAAGATGTAAAAAGGATAAAACAAAATAAGAATCTGATGAGGCATAAAGATGAGATTCATTTAGCGGAAGGCATCATTGGCAGGACATTCAGAGCTGTTGCATTTTCATATAGAGTGGAAGAGGGTGATACAGCTTTGAGAGCAGATTGCAAGGATGCTGCAGTAATCCAGATGGTAAATTAGGAAAGCCTGCTTAAAAGTCCTGATGGTAGAAAATAGAAAAGGGTAAACAAACTTATACTGTCCAATTTTGATTGTGGCATATTTCTCATTTGATTGAAATGCTGCTGAGTTTACCTTGTATCAGAGGCAAAGCATAAGCACAGGGAGCAAAGAAGAAAACTACACTGAGGAAAAAAAATAATTCTGGTGAACATGGATTAATCCCTAACAATTATTTTGGAAGTCAGGGGGAGAAATACAAATTGTATATTGGCTCTAATTTATGTTAAATGCAGCTGCAAGTGCCACATGTGATTTCTCTATATCCTCAAAAACAGAAAAAGGAAGATATAACAGATGCTACTGCTGTAAAACATTAGGCAACATGAATGACACCATTTGTTTTCCTAAATAAAAATAAAAAGAGCATGAGAAATGAACACTAAGGACCTAAATTCATAAAATATTAAATACCTCACTCAGTTGATATAGTATGCAGCACCTTCTCTTGCTACAAATCTCACAACTACTGTGCTAGAAGAAAGGAAGCAAAGGAATGGGCATTAGAGCAAAATGATGGGGCTTTGACAGGAGTTATAACAGAGAGGAGAAACCCTAAACCCTCTAATTTAGAAGCTTTCAGAAAATTTGGGGTTGCAGAGCTTAAGGTGATAACCTCAAAGAACTTTCTCTGGTTGTTATACAGGGCAGGGAAACAGAGCAGCATGTAAGTCTTGACATGGGAGTTATTTGTGAAAAATATCTGAAGGCTTTTCAGAAAACATTCAAGACCTTTACTGGCTGAAGAACTTCATCTGTCCCCAGAGACTTCTCTGAAGGGCTCTGTAAATAAGATATTATTTTTATCCCTCTCACCTGCAAGCTGGTGAGAGTGTTATTTGTAGTGTGAGTGCCCTTGCAGCAAGTTCTGAAGTCCTCCTCTCTCTCTCTCCAGCCTAATGACATCCTACCCATTTTACTTTCCCAGGCCAAGGCACATCTAGGCAGAATAAAAACTGCCAAGAGCAGATCTGTAATCTGTAGATTTGTTTTTTGTCTTTTTCTCTTTTTTGTTTGTTTGGTGGGAAGTCTGTTTTGGTTTGGTTGGTTTTAGTTGTTTTATTGTTTGGGGGTTTTATAGGACTTCCAGAATTTTTTACTGTTCTTTTAATCCCCCACAATTGCTCTGATTACTCTTGTTTACTCTTTCATCATCTTGATTTTATCTTTGCAGAACAAAGGCTCCCTGACTGCCCCAGTTCACCTCATTGTGTGCCACTCACTCCAGAAGTAGAACATGGAAAGAAGCTACAGACTGTGGGATCCAGGTTCTGCTCTCACCTTTCCCAAAACCTGTGGGGAAGAGGGATAACAAGAAACCCAGTCTTGTATTTCTGTGCTTCCCCACACCTGAGACTTCTTTGGCAAAGAAGTTCGAAGGTGACTCCCTCATTTTTGTGCCCACACATTCTCTCCTCCATTCTCCTTTCCCTGAAATCAAACTACTAAAAAAGCTTTGCAATATTACATTTGCACCATTCAGCAAAATCTAGTAAAGACCAACAATAATTGATGAGAAATTTTTACTTTTCCCCCCAATCAATGAAATTCCTGCGTGCTGCCTGCACATCCTCCCTCCCCACTGAGCCCCAGTGCACTGTCACAGTCATACCAGCAACATTCAGATAGACATCAAGTGACACAACCAGCTCTGTCTCAACTCTGACTTTCAACTTCACATTTTACCTGGATGTACATTTTTTCCTGTAATGAAAACTGCTTTTAGATAACAGCAGAACTGCCCCAGATTCTGATAGGGAAAGGAGTCTAATCCATCTAAACACAAGGAAAAGGCTATGCTGGGCATTGCTGTCCTTCTTAATATTCTCTTTAAGAACACTGCTAGAACCATTTATATATCAAAAAAAATCACTGCTCCCTCAAAGGGGCAGTACAGACAATATGCTGTTTCTACCAGCCTTTCCAATAGTAGATTCATACTCCTACCAAAACTAGTCCTGTCCTGTGCATCTACACAGTCAAAACACTGAATAGCTATAAAATTAATCCTATATGAGATCCCCAAAGGCTTCCTAGAGCTGTACAGGATGGCCATGACATTGCTAACCACAGGTAAATAGGAACATATACCCTGAAATACAAAGGCAAAAGCTGGGGTTCCCTTTCTTGTTATACCTGACTTAACTAACCTCACTGAACTTTCTGGCTCTTCTGGGTTTTACTTTAAGTCTTGCTTTGTCCTAGGATGCTTACAGGAGAGGGAGCACTTGGGTTTGGTTACTAAGAATGACCAAGGAAAGGTCCAATATCCCAGTTTTCATGGCAGTTGGGTGTGGGTCCCCATAACCACTGCTCTCTTCATCACTTTCTGAGATTTAACAAGGGAGACTGTGGGGATTGGGGAAGAGCTCACTGACAAGGCAGTGCCTGGGTAAGCAAATAGCTATAAACAGCTCTAGGGACTTCAGAGGGGCTGCTTGGGTAGGAAGCCATTCTACAGCCATGAGTAATATTAAAAGCATATCAATACCCTCTGTTTCTGTCACAGGGGTTGAACCTGCTGACACTCACAACCAGTTCTATAAACCAAGCTAAAGGTAAGATACATCACCTTTAGACCTTATTGCTACAATGGTTGTCTCCATGATTTACCAGGGACAGGATTCCAGGCTTCCTTGTCATCTACAATCAAGTGCTATAAAATTGGATTCATCCATCTCATCCTGCTTTTATTGATATGAATACTTAGAGTGCCAGCACACTTAGAGCAAATACATCTGTAAATGAAGAAACATATCAGCTTATGCTTCAGAGCACAGCCTGTGCCCTCTGATTCCCTGCCTGCTCTCCCTCTGCTCTCGTGGAACAGCTCAAACTTGCCTTCTAAATCAACTGCTGAAACAATGATTCTGTAGCACTGAGACACTGAGGGAACCAGCCCTCCCCCTGGAAATCCAGTCAATTAAATTTTGCCCAGAAGGGATCCAATCTAATATCAAAGATGCTGCCATAAGGGTAAGTTCCCTGGAGCACAGGGTTAATGATTTAGAGCATGTCAGGCTGGCCCAGGGCAGTGGAAAGGAAGTCACATCTAAATTAATAAGTACGTAGGGAAGGAACCAAACTAAATATCTGCAGTAATTAAAAAAAAAATAAATAAATAAAATTGCCATGGAGACACACTGCTGTAATTGGCACCACATTTATGGGATATTCAAATTTTCCTGAAATCTCACCTTAATGCCTGAATATTTTATTTCCCAAGATCACTGAAACACAAAACACCAAAAAACCTCAAGCATAAGTCAGTCATCTCTGAAAACTGCTTCGGTTCCTGCCAGGAGCAGGTGAAAAATGTTTTCCCATTCAAAATGGAGACTGAAGGTTGGATATCTTCTTTACAGCTTGTAATTCATCCTTATACATAGATTGTCACCAACATTAAAATGCAAGACCCCTCATAGTCTCTAAAGTATTTATGTGTGAAATCACAGTGAAGCAAAGGTATCTGCTGAGATGAAGAACAAGGTTTTCTAAACTTAACCCTCCAGACTCAACAGGTACAATTAACTAAAGTACACTCTTTTGTTTTTAATGAACCAGGTTTCTGTTTTTCTCATTGCAAGTGTCAGATAGGAATCTATTTTCTTACAACTGTCATTAATTCAGTATGCAAAAATTAACAAAGTTTTCCTTATATGAAAGCAACTAAATGACAACACTTGTAGATTATGCTGCTTCCAAGATTACTTTTAAGCAGACTTTTCTGTCTGTCTAGAATGGTTCAAATTAGAAGCAAAAAGGTTCCCACTTCACAAATTCACCTAAGATGTAAATTAACCCTGTCCTGGATAGGTCCTTCTGAACCACAGCTGAGACCTTGAAAAAGCCTGTTCAGACACAGAGCAGCAGAGAATTAGAACCATTAAGATTCAGCACATACTTGAAGAGACAGGGAAGATTCTATCATGATTTATGTTCTGGCCAAGATCTCACCATTAGCACTTCTCAGTGTTCTAGTTCTCCATCTAAAAAAAAGTGACTAAAAAGTAGTTTCAAGGTATTTTTGCCAGGAATAGTAAAATTTACATTCCCAAATGTGGATTTTGGAACACCAGTTCTCTGGAGAAGAAACAGAACTGCTGCTGGAGCAAGAACCATCTTTAACCATCAGCTCAGTGCTTAAAGCACATCTTCAGGATATGGAAGGTTCATCCTGACCTCTCTCCTCTTAGGAGATGATTCTCTCTCTCATTAAAGCATCAGGTGCTACCTTAGTAAGCAATGGACCTTGTACCTTCTCCCACTGGCCATGCTTTCCTCTCAATAAAATGATAAAGAATTAAGAACAAAATAACAGTTGAAAACCCTCTCTTGACCACCTTGCCAATATACATACTCACACACCAGTGCTGATCAAACAAGAAATACTTCTATTTTGCTTGCACATTTTCCATTTATTCATAGTGAAACAGTCCTGCCTAGAAAGAATGAAGGCTCATTGCCCAGAATGCAACAGCTCAAATTCTCTTCCAGGCAAATTCACCTCTGCCCCTTTTCCATCTGTTCCCAGCTCAGTTGCTAAATTAAGTGATCCACTGGTTTTGCCCCTCAAAACCAGAACACAATCCTCATTTCCAATTTTGTGTGCACTGCTTAATAAGATGTTAAGGTAAGGGCAATTTAGCCACTAGAACAAGAACCATCAAAAGCTCTGAGGGAATATTTTGAACTATTGTCCTCAAGCAGCAGGAAGAACACACCATACCTGTGCTTCGTGTCTATTGCAGGAACACCAAGAGCCACAGGAATCCAAAAAGACTGAACTACTTCTTTGGAAGACAAAAATGTCACTGGCTCTTTCCTTTAACAGCTGTGTTTGATGATGATATGTGTGCAACATATACTTTCTTTATATGTATGTTAACTTTTCAACTTCTGCAACATAACTTTTAAATTCAGTTGCTAAGAAGATTTAGAAAACCACAGTGATGTCATAAAAGAGGTGATGGTCATGTTCCTGTTAGCCTCATTCTAGCTGAATTCCCTTCCCCTTTAGAAGCTGCATCTATTAAGTTAATTAAATGACTGGAATTGAGTTTTCAGGATCATTAATAAACTCTGTTAAAGTCAAAGTGAAAACTCTAAGAGTTAAGCAGGTTTATGCCCATAACTGAAAAATATTTAGCCATTTTGCCAAATTATTTGTTATCCTTTCACATGAATATGTGATATTTTTGCTCTGTCAAAAAAGTATTTACATTCTTATAAATAGATCTCCACAAAAGCCTTGTTGTAGGAACTCCCCATGCTATAACTTTTGCCAAGCTAGTTATTTATGCTACTTCTGTAGTCTGGATTATCTCAGCATTTTAATGCTCCACTACAGGCTAAGACACAGGAAGGGTTCAAGCAGCTTCCAAGCAGTAAGATCAAGGCCCTGAACTCATGGCCTCTTTAAGGTAAAAAAAGACACAATATTTCCCAAAACATATTTGGGGAATGAATTTCTATCCTAGAACTGCTAGTAAAAAGCAAAACCCTGCTGATAAGGGACAGGACATGCTGACTGCTCCTTCTTTGGGACCAATAGCCCAAGCTCGATCCCGTGGCAAACAGGAAAGAGGGCACTGAGTCTTCAGATGCTGCAAGAGAAGGTCTGGTGCCAAAATAAATCAGTTCTGTGCTGTTAGGGGGAATGAGCATGGTGGTCATGGGCAAGGGATAAGAAAATAAAAGTCAAAACAGCACCAGAACAATCAAGTAGCTAGATATTTGTTCCTATGGCAACCATGCTAGAAAGCAAATATGCCAGAAAGGACCTCTGAGAAATCACAAAGAGAAATGGGAAAAACTGCAACCAAAACAGAGGTTTGGCTACGCTAGACTTGAAAAGTTGTCCTATTCCTTACCTGTTAGTAAGGGCATGGCATGGAGACTATAGGAATGTACATTACTTGGTGGACAGATTCTGTATGTACATTACCTGGGGGACAGGTTCTTCAGAAACATCCATGGTACAGCAAGTCATGTTTGAGTTTGGCAATAAAGGCACAGTATGAATGGAGATGGAAAAGGAAGTCTGAACTATCAATGAAGACAGACTGTTCACAGGACATTTCTGTACCCCATTTGGCAAAATTGGCAAAAACCTCTCCTTGGATTCTGTATGTTAGCAAAACCAATTCTTGTCTATTGGTATTTTAGTGCCACACTAACCTCCAGTTGAAAACCTGGATCTTATAAAATCTCTATTTACAGTCTAGTACAAGTCACATGGAAAATTAAGATCTAATTATTATGTTTTTACTCTCTAGAAGTTTGGCAAGTTCTACAGGCAGCATTTGATGCTTTTCTGAAGTGTCAGCAAGGAGAAAAAGCACTGGTGATCTCAGACATGCCAACCTACATCACCTCAAGTCACTTCCACGCCCAGCTCGTTAGTGACTCCAGTATTTTTCACCTCAGATCACACAGGTATTTTAACTTTCTGCAGGTAGTCAGACTGACAGAACTTTTATTGCCTCTCCTTTTGAAGAAAGGGAGAGAGAAGGAGAAACAGCAGCCAAGGGTCTTTTCCTTTCAAGCAGTCCTTCCAGGTTGGATTTTTAATGTTGGCAGTCATACTGTAAAGCTCATTCCTTTAGAAAATTCCTAAGGGAAGAAGTTATACCAGAAATACTGGCTGAAACAGTAACCCTTCATCCTTAGGGTCAAAGGAAAAGCTCTTCTTGTAAGCTCAACGAAAAATGATCTGATGGATACGAATGGAAGTGAAGAAAACTCACCTCCTGTATAAACACCTCCAAAGTAAATAAACCCCTTGAAGGAGAATGACAAAGTTAGGGAGTCAAGGGAAATAGCACCAAGATCAATTACCTCAGGAAGCCAGATTCACTCCTGTGACTCCTGTGCAATATGTCAGTAGCAGGACAAAATAAAGGGAAAAAAAAAAGGGATTGAAAATCATGGCAGGTTTTAATAGATAAAAAAAAGTAGGAAAGTCTGACCCAACAGCTGTGCCTTCTTGCTCAGGAACAAACAAACACAAAACAACCACCAAAACCCCTACAAAACAAACTAAAACAACTTTAGAGAAATCTACAACATTGGAAATTAAAACCTAATAACTTCCCTAACCTTTTCAGATTATGATGTTTGTGACAGGGTGTTAGAGATGCTCATTTTAGAGCAGCAAAGCACATAAAGATCTCACTTGAAAAATAAAAAATGTGTCCAAAAAGGGGCAGAATAAGCAAGTTCAACACAAGCACTGATACTTCTGTGGCCCCTAGACCCAATTTCTGAAGTCAAGATACATTTTTTCAGTGGAAATTATTTGGATTTACAGTACTTAGGCTGAATGGAGTATTTGAACCTGCTAACATCAATTTGAAGGGAAATAGCAGATTTAAGAACCAGCAGCAGCACAGGCATTTGCTGATGCTGAGGAATGTAAACACCAGAATTTTTTCTGTTTCTGTGATGATGCACAACATTGACCGTTATAAACACAAATTTTTAAGGATATTATTTAATAACAGTATGTATTTATGTGAATCCCATTTTATCATTACACTCTGCAGTATTAATTTGTGTGTAGAGCTCTACAGAGAAAAAAAGTACTCCAAAGGCACCACGGGCAGGGCACAGGATCAAGAGCTCTGCCTTTAACCCTGTCACAAGCTCATGCTGATTTACTCTCCATTTCCATATATTTGATCACAGGCACACCCAAGCCTCTGGACATACCCTGAGGTATTTCCTGCCCTAAGGACATCCTTTGGGTATTCACTAAATTCTTCTTCATGGAAATGTCAAGAACCACACCCTCTGCTTGGAGGTTTTTGCTGGGGATGGCACTGGTCTCATGGCACTTGCACTGCTGCAAACACTGTAGGTCTGTTCCGAAATGCACCTCCATGCCCCCCTCACCCAACACTTTTTACTTCTCTTCTAACTCTTTTTTATGCCCTTCTTAGGAAATCTCCAAATTCCTTTTTTGTATGTTATTAATATCTGGAAATCTTCTCCTTTTGTTGTAAAGCCATCTTGGCAATGCACAAGACAGAATGTAGCTCAATACCAGTCAGGCTCATGGCACAACAGGATTTAAACAAATACAGCTCCTTCCAGTTTCATTTGAAAATATGACAAAGCCTGTTTATCAAATACAACAAACCCATCTATCACCTTCTAATTGGAAGCCTTTTTTGCCAGCATGCCTGGTGCCTCACTAATCTGTACACAACTTAATAGGGAAGTTAATAAATTATACAAGAGAACTAATTATACCTATTTGTCAAAAGATGAGATAGCTAAACTGAGGATTTAAATAATAAGAAATGAGCATTTTATCCTAATTAGTTTGACCTAAACTTTGGGGGACAGCAGAAACATAGAATAAATTTTTCTGACTAATCTCTGAGTGATAAGAGCTATTATCCCACAGACAATACGAGGCTGAAAGGGCCACTGTTTCATCAAACACTGGAACATGCATTTCTTTCAAATCCCAGTGTCCCATCCTGACCCCAATCTCCCAGCTGTCCAATCTGCTTATGCTAAAAGTCCATGAAAGGGAAAAGTTCACAGTTAGGCCACTTCACCCACCTCCCCACCTGGTTACTCTGAGGATGTTTGTACCCATACTGTTACTAAAACTCTACCTTTTTATCTTCCATAGAGCCTAAAAAGCCTCTAACAAAAGAGAAGCCTATTACATGATTAAAACAAACAAAAACAAATACCAAAGGAAGTCATTCTAGGGGACAAAATTATTTTCTCTAAGCATATTTAAGACAGGTCTAGGAAAGAAAAACTCTCTGAAACACAGTCACCGCTGGAACAGAAGAGAGGCTGACCAGAAATACAAGACAAAGCAATGAATGCATGACAATCCACTCACATTTCATTTGATTTTACCTGTTGACTGCTGTGCCCAGAGCAATAGAGAATTCTCTCCCTTCAAGTTGCATCACCATACAACTCTCACTCCTCCTGTGCTTGAGAAGCAAAGTACCTCAAAAGAAACCAACAATTTCTACAGAAAACACCCTTCCCTGTAGATATGTTTTCCAAATACATTTCATATCTAACTTAGTTCTTCAGTTAACTAGCCTTTTAGCAGAAGGAAGAAAAAAAATTAGTTATTACTTCTGCAAGTTACAGGTACTGTTGAAAAACATGTGGGGACTGCAGAAGGGCAGGCCAAGAGTCTGAGGAGCTGAGCCAAAACCACAAGAAGCTGACAATCAGGACATTTAACTGAAAGCTGAGTTTCAGATACACTTCAGGACAGTCTGAGCCAGCAGTGACACTGAAAGGGTAATTCTGACCCTTTTCCATACGTCTTGTTTCCATCCCTGTCTCTCTCAATCACCTGTCCTGGCACAAGTGTGGTCCCAATGCAGTGAGACACAAGGGATGTAACTGGCTGAAACAGAAGTGAAGGTGATGGAGAGCTGAAGAGCAAAGGGAAGGTTAGCTTTAACCACATAGATCTTCCCCAATCCACATTACCTCACAAATCTTTTCCCTCGATGAGAGAAGACTGTCAAGACAGAGACTGAACTGCAAGGCAGGGAACACTAATTTAAACCTGACTGTGAATGTGTCATTGCAGTCTTACTAAGGATATAACAGGATAACTTTAAGTCTCGCCATTCTGTTTTCTTACAAAAATGTGCATTTGTATCCCCATTTCCCTTTTTTTTTTATTGCAACCAAGTGGAGAAAAACATGTCTGTATGTAGAGGCTGAAGTAAAGCCCAAGTTTTCCTACTAACAATAAGTATAAGCACTTTTGAAAATTAAGTACACAAGCCTTGCTTTTTGATTGAATCCAGTGATGGTTGTTCAGTTTCTAAGGGGAAAGAATTTTTGTAACCAGAAATAGGAAGAAATTGTTATTCTCTCCCTTCACTCATTACAGTTCTCATAAGCTGTTTTTTCAACTTAACCTTTGCTGGCTTACAATATTAACCAGACACATGTACATTTAGTTTTTTGGAGCTGGTTTTGAGGGAGAAGAAAGAGCAGGAGAAAACAGATAATATTTACTGCACAATTTTATGATTCAATCTGGATGAATCAAAACCAGTCATCTCTCAAGCCGGGAAGTATATGAGGATATTTAAACACAACAGAAAACTTCTTCATTCAGTTCTACAAAGGAAATTCTCCTTCCAACATAGATCAACCACTGATAGTCTCAGCCGTTAACTATTAGTTGTGATTCTCTATAAATCCTAAATCCCAAATCCCTTGACACAGGAGCATCATTTAGCCAAATATTCCTATGGGTATTTATGCAGTTAATTCATTCTGCTGAATTGGACTCTCACTGAAGTGGTCTTGTCCCAAAGATCATTTTGGGTTCTGTACCTGTTTCCCAATATCTTGTTTTCGTTCTCACTCTGACAGGGCTGAGAGACTCAAAAAACACTCTGTATTCTACTGTCCAAGTCATTATAAAAATACTGATTAATATGAGACAGAATATCCGTGAGCCCTCCTTGATATATTACTGTTCTCTGACATAGAATATGTATAATTGTCCAATATCTACCAGGCAGGAGACTCTTCCTTATGAGACCACTTTTCCTCATCTTACTCAAGTGAAAACTACATACATGAACACAGTGCAAGAAACTTTAGTCAAGGTATCTCATATTTAATGCTTCTCTCCTCCCCACCTGACCTGTAACGTTGCTGTACAAACAAATTAAATGGGTTTGTCATGATTTGCCCTTGAGAAATCTGTTTACTTGGTAACTGATCTCACTAACAGGCAGGGGCTTATAAGATGTCTGTCCAATTATTTCTTGCTATTTCTAAGCCAAACAGACTGGTCTTTAATTACCCAGCTCATCCTTTCCCTCCTGAAGTACTATATTTGCTTTTCCCCAGATACCACTTTCTTCCCTACACAGCCAATTCTTTCAATGCCCCAGGATTAATCACATCAGGTCCAGCTTCCTGGAAAATGTTTAAGAACTACATTAAAGTTAGAAATCCTCTGCACCTATTTCTTCATTGACATAAGGCCCTCAGTACAGAGAAGTCCCCTTAAGTAACTCAAAAAGTCTTTTGAAGACACATAAATCCTAAAAGAAAGCAGCAGTTATTTGGCTTAAGAAAATTTTCTTCCTATTCAGCAGGCATTAAGATCAAGAGAAACAGTGATTTATACCAATAAAAATGATTTAGAATTTTGAAACAATTAAGAGCATAACTGTGCACTTGGGTCAAGATATTTCAGAAGTGCATTTCTAGCTCTCCCTCCCACCACTCATTTGAGCTTTATTATTTTTTTTTTTGAAAATTAATCATAATAGTAAAACTTTTCCTTTACTGCCTGGAAAATGCTGTTTCTAGGAGCCAGAATAGTTCAGATGCAGTTAAGAGTAATTTGTGCTTAGTCCTAGAACTGCACCTGTAACTCATGAAAAAGTTTGCCTTCTGTGCTTTTACCCAAGCAAATAGCTGCGATGTGGTGGGGAAAAATCAATTCCTGAGATGCATATCTAAGGGAGGCTTGCACAAGAAGGCATTGATTTTGACTGTGCAGTCCACTGCAGTATAGATAGCAGGGCAAGAATTTAAAGCAGGTTCTGGACCCATTCTGAGGGCAGCAATTGCAACTCTTGTCTGTAATTTTCAGTGACCAATAGCACTGGCACATCCTTCTATGGTTGTGCACAACTCTGAACCTTACAAGGAGAGCTCACTTCATACATGTGGCCTTGTTCCACATCTAAGACAGGGTATATGACCCTAACTCCCTGTTTTCCTCTGTCAGAGCACCTCTGTTCTAGAAGGAACAAGCCTCCCTAGAACAACAAAGCAAATGTCTGACACACTGACACCTTCTGTAACTCCTGCAGTTACCCCTTGCTGGATTACATGTGGTCACTATGATAAAGAAATAATTCCTGGCAAGTCCCTGCTACCAAACATCCAGAGATGGAGATGTTTCCTTGGGGGAGCTACACTGGATTTAACCTCTCCATTTGTTCTTCCGCTGTTACTTTATTGTTCACAGCAGTCCCACAGATGCCAGAGCAAATGACTCAGCCCTTACACAATGATTGTTGATTGATTACCAAATCATTATCCTGAGCCTTTTTTCGTCTAAAGTTTCTGTGGGGCTTTAATATCAATGTTCAGCTTAGGTCAGCTTAGAGATGCTTAAACAACGACATGCAGTTGATCCTAATGGAAACAAACCTCAAGTATTGCCTTAAGAACATCCTGATATCAGAGAGTAAACTCTAACCCACTGAATACAAATACAGCTATTACAATTAACTGTGCTAAGCTGCTCGAGCCAGCAAAAGGGGTAAGTGCCAGGGACCTGAGACAATATCACTCTGCCCAGCAGAATGCTGTGTAAGCAATAAGCATGGAAATCAGACAAGAACAATGGGATTTTTGTTTTATTTACCTGCTATGTAACAACTTCTTTAAGAACACTTACACTTAGGGATTGTGGCTTTTAACAGATGAAACAGACACATCACACCCACAAAAAAAGTATCAATTCCATTTTCAAGGGGGCAATCCCTTCTCAGAATATCTCTTCTGTCCAACATGAAATACTCCACTTGATGTTCAAGCAGATCCCTCCAACTCAGAATATTTAATTTCTGCTGTTTTGAAAGAAACTCAAAGGAAACCAACACAACCCTTAAACTAATAACTAAAAGGAAAGACAAGCTCGTTTTTGCTATTTTTATTTTCCCAAAGGTTGGGCATTCACCACTTACCCCAGGATCCAACCCCCACACCCTCATCTCTACAGCTTTTATTGGAGACACACTTTGCACTTGGAATTCTTAACATTTGCTGAGGTTATTACAGATTGCATAAATAATGTAACAGTGTATTTCTATTCCAAAATGCAGAACTAGTTGCTCCAGCCCTCTGGTCCCATTCTCCCCCCTTGCCTCTCCCAGTCCAGCAGATGGGTGAATTTTGGTTACAAGAAGAGTTCTCTGGAGAACCAGCAATGCCCCACCTGCAAATTTTGCAAAATGCCCACCATTATGACTTTCTCCAGAGAAAGGGAATATCACAAGCTTGACAGGGAACAGGAATTTATATCAGTCTTCCACTCCTGAACTATCATTTGCCACTACAAGTTCAAAAATATTCCAGCTGAAGGCAGCCTAGGCTGTGGATCACTGGCTGAGTAGCAAACCCACCCAGGGCTGTTTCTACCCACTTTGTCCTACAAAACATCTGCAGTGCTGCTTATGTTGCATGGGATAAATCCTTGCCTAAGTATCTGCATTCTATTTAAGAACATATCTTGACGAGGAAGTAAACAACAAACAAAAATTGCTGCTGACTGTAACAGATCTCAACCCAAAGACTACAGATGTTTTAAGATCCAAAACACTGTTTTATGTTACTCAACAGTGACAGACTAAGGGTGGTGAGGCTTACAATAAAGAGAGCAGAGCAAATCAATAAACAGAGTAATAAATAGCTTACCTACTGCATGTCTTTCATATCAAAGACATAAAAGAAGGAAAAAAATACAGAGAATTTTGTCCTCAGAGTGAACTGTAACACAGTTCTTGACTGGAACTTGCCTCTCACTGATGCATGCTCCTCCTATTCCTACAGGCAGGACTAAACAACAGGTAAAAAACTATTGAGCTGTTGTATTAAAGTTTTGCTTTAATACTCTGCTTTGTCTACTAATTTGCTAGTGATTATTTACTTCCTATAAGCTTAATTACAACCACTTAAAGAAACACAGTGCAAGTCTGTAGACAAAGCCTGGTCAATTTGAGGTAATCGGTAATAGAGTTAAATGAGATCTCTACTCAGCTCTGTTCATATGTAGCCTGCTCAGCAAGTTCAACATTACAGCATGAGGTTCCAGAGCAATCTTGAAAACTGTGGAATTGGTTTCCAAAACAATCTAGAAATTTCTGCTTGTTTAGACTGCCAAAAAATATCCTTACAACAATGGACTTAGAGAAAGGCAGCAGATACCTGATCAGTCCACAGGACTGTCCCAGAAACCTCCTCAAATAAAATATAAAAACCTGGGTGAATAGAAAAATTTAAGGTGAATTCTCACTCCACTTTACCAGAACCAGGAGGTCACAGTATATCCAAAGAAAACAAACCCCAACAAAACTTCTCTTAAATTTACAAGAGGACAGTGATGGGCATCTGCTAAGAAACATTTTGGGGTTTGCAGTGAAAATTAGACCCTGTGGAAGCACATCTCCATCACCTTTGTGCTGTTTGAGATCCAACCCATTGCACTGGAGCCCCCACCCAGCTGAAACCTGGAAGCCAAATAGAGCAGCAAGCACCACAGAGAACCTGAAGGAAGGAGACAAACCTGAAGGGGTAAGGAAAACTTCCCTCAAGCACTTGCACAATAATCCCCATTAGATTGTCCCTGGCTTTCTGTCTCTCCTCACACAGTTCTTGGGCTGCACAGTTGATGACACTCTACCTATTCAAGGTGCAATTCAGTGAATGGCAGTTCATGTTCCAGTCTCCTCCTTCCCTGGCTGTTCCTGTTTCTCCTCACCCTACAGCTTTTCAGGAGCTCTGGCCTATGAAACTAATAACTCACACTATTTATTACTGCTTACTGCTTTGTTCCATTTTCTTTATTAGACATCAAAATACCGCTCTCCCAACGGCTCTGAGTCCACATGTACCGATTTAACTTTCCCTTTGGACAAGTTTAATATGCTTTAAAGTCATGTTACAAAACAGATCTTTCAATGTAGCCCTACATAATTACTTCCCGGTGCAAAAACACAGTTTCAGTCCTCCTCAAGTCCACACATATCCTTAAGCACTTGGGCTAAACAAAATGAATCTCAGTTTAGAACTGCAATCGCAGTTCCTTGTTAATGCACAGTGTAAACTCCTAAGCACTCAGCCAGTCCAGGAAAATGTGTATTGGTCCAGCAATTCTTTTTCAACACTCAGACAGCTACAGGCAACGTTGCTTGACAAAGCACCTGGTACAAATGCAATGTTGGCTGATTAGTTTCCATTTATCAAATCAATTTTCTTCCCCTAGAACATACTCAGTTAAATTCCAAGGAATTATTCCATGTTTGGTACTGTAATAACATCCCTTCCTGACCTTTGTGGTGAGATAGTTGTAAGTCAATGTGGCAGCATCACATTTCAACGTTCAAACTAACACTTCCCATTAATCAGTAAGTCATTTTTCATGGTGGGCAAACATTAATGCCTTTATTACAATGAAACCAAATACTTGTCCATTTGTTTAAGAGCCTGCCCATAAGTGCTGCAACACCAGAGAGACACTCAAAGAGCACATGAGAGCAGGAAGATCGTGCATGGCACGTCCTGGAGCTTTATGCCTTCCCCCTTCAGACAACAATAACCAAAAAAAGCCACCCCAACATTATCAGCTCAATTTCACCTCAGACCACACCATCCAATGAGGTTCATTTCAAGTGCTTGTTGATCTTAGGTTGCTTGCCAAAACAAAGTTCCCAGAAATATCAACAGCTGGCACTCTTTGTGATTATACAACTTCTAATAAGCCAAACAACTGTGTATTTAGGTGTTAATCTACTTTTTCACAGATCATCACTCAGTTTTCTTTTGCATCTCAGCACATTTCCTCAAATTCACCTTTGCTGACAAGTTATTATAACTATTTAGTAGTGGAAGGTTTTTCAAACAGTATGTTTGTCTTCTTGTTGACACCTGCAAGAACATTTTAAGGTTATTTTTCAATTGTTAAGATCTACTGTTTCATGTGTCTCATCACCACAGCCTTAAAACGTCAGACAGACTTCATGAGTTCCTTTGGAACTCTGTCTTTCATCATCAAAAGCACATGCTGCTTTCTATATCTACACATCAAATTTTTCATTCTTCCCCCTGAAAGTTTGCAATTGTCAGCACTGCCATTTCACAGGTTGCTTGAAAAATACTATCACAGTCTAATTTACAACAAGTGTTTCCCAGAGCACTGTGCACACATACAAGTGGATAAATGCAACAGAGTTACACTGATAAATTAAGGTAATTCAGAACCTGAGCCGTCTGCTCATCTTGCTTGAAAACTCATCTTCACATACACCTTCCTAGGCACAACCTGCCTCATGATTGCACTTTGTGCTTAAAGTCACAGGGAAAAGCAAAGAGAAGGGACAGATTTGCTGGTACAGCTGTACATCTAACTGGAATTTAGTGTAAAGAATTCCACATGAGTTTAAAGCAAACCAGCTCATGCAGGAAAGCAGTCAAGCTGTAGCAAAATGGTAATGAAAGGTAAACTAGCTCATAAATACTTCTGCACTGATGTACTAAAAAAGTTACTTCTGGTACTCAACTAATCTCGAGTTAGTTTAGATGCAGGACACAATATACACATTTTGCTTGTAAGTCTGTCATGGATTATTTCTGAAACATATAGAAAAAAAAATTGTTGAAAGGAAACAGTATATATAGCACATTTTTTCCATTACAGTATCATCTCTCATTCCACAGGACTGGTAGATTAATTCTCATGCAAAAAAAGGCCCCTAAAAAGAAAGACTTGTCAACATGACTCTGCAACTACACCATATGAAACACTAAAACCAGACTGGGGATTTCACAACACAGATTTCTGCCTCCTTACTATCATGGCAGCATCCACCCTTAAAAGTCTTTATCCCCTTTTAAAGATCCAGTGAGGGAAAAGGAAAACATTTAAAGCCTTGAAAATGTAAAGAAATAGATGAAGCTTTCTTTTTAAAAACACCGTTTATTTCCGTTCCCTTTAATAAAAGGACATAGGGAGGGAAACAACCTTTTAGCCAATACTAACTGTTCTTTAATATATTAAAGTTCAGGCATGTTGAAGTTTAGTTCAGCTTCTTTGAAAATAACTTGGGCACACACAGAAGGAGAACAAGAACCTCTGAAAAAACAGAGGACATGGTAGTGTTGATGTACTCAAATTCCCTCTAGGAGAAATTCAGGGGAAGTACAAAATGGTTTCAGCTACTCCAAAATCTGACAAAATTACACCACCTTTAGGTTCAAGACAAAGGCTTTGTCTGAGAGAACTGCAGGCATGAACCTGTCTTTATTAGGCAGCTTCAGCCTTCTGGATTTTTGCATTTTTAAGAGCAGATTAATAAAAACCCAAGAGGTGGAAGGAGTTGTGTGAGAGATGCACACCAACATCTGACAGAGCAACAGTCAAGCTGTGACTGAGACCAGACAGATCAGGCATGCTAAGGCCTGATATCAGGACTGTGGTGCTGCAAGGTCAGGAGCTGGTAAAAGGATTTGGGGACTCCAAAATACAATAAGAGCATAGGCCACAGGAGATGATGTTTATCCATCTGGCATCAAGTTGCAACTGCCCCTGAGCACCAGCCATGTGCAGTACTTCATTCTTCTCTTTGGCTCACCATGCAAGCTGAACTTTGGACACTCCTCCTTGGTTAACCATTTCTCTGGAGCCTTAAAAGTCTTACTCCTCCTTGTGTGAACTGTCCCAGAGTAACAACAACTACCAACCTGTACGCAACCAACTTGCACAACACCTTTTGTCCAGCCACTGCTCTCTCTCAGCATCAACTGACCCACAGTTTGGCTCCTCATCCTTTCAGATGCTGCTATCCTGCCTTCAACACACAAATAAAAACATTTACCTTGCAAGAAATCACCAGGGGTTTTGCCACCATCCCTTACAGAACTTTGTAGGGAGAGGATTTGGTCTCCATGTCAACACAGCTTCAAACTGCTCACTGCCCTTTGAAAAGGGCCACATATCTCCCTTGGTTTAATTGCACATTTTGGGAAACAAAACAACAATGATGGGGTTGCCTGTCAAGGAGTGACACGTGCTGCACAACACCTGTCAGCACAAGATCCTACACTCTGAGCAGACAGATGTGCTACATAACAAATACTTAAATAAAAGCAGTAAGTAACACACCTGCTATAGTTGTCTGTAATATTTATGCAAATACCTGCAAAATCATTCAATGGCTGCCTCTCTTCCACTTCAGGAAAAGAACAGCCTCAGAGCAGTCACTAAAATAGTTTAGTCCAGTTCCAGGTTTGGACTTACAGCAGCATCAGAAAACAAAAACCTGCTGTGCTTTCACAGCCACAAATTCAGTTTAAAATCCCTATCACAGGTACCACCATCTCCTTCCCCTTCTGAGCCATATCAGAGCACTGTCCATCAGCCACCATCCCCTCTGCCTCAGACCAGCATAGCTCAAAAATGGGTGCTCAGAGTGGTGCATTTCAGATAGCACTTGGCAAACCTAAAGGAAGAAAAATCTGTTCTTTTGGTGAGACTGCAGTTCACAAAGCTAGAGTGGCACCAAGTGGTGAGCTGGTGAAAAAATACATATAAGACTCAAATTCAATCACACTAGGAGATACACTTGATATATTATGAGTTAAAATAAAATGGTTTGGCCACTCACTTTTACTGGGGAACCCGGGTTTTTTAGAAATCCTACTTAATCCAGACACATAGAACTTCCCACAGTGTAATTTTATGTGAATAAGGTTCAGAATTACGAAGCTGACCAAAAGCATATAAATGTGAGTAATGAGCAGGAAGAGAACAAAGGTATCCTAATTTTCATAATCAGATACAGCCACAATTAATCCTTATCTGACCATTTGAATTTTCACAATCAAAGCTACCTAATCCTCCACACTGGAGCCATTACATATCTTACCACATTCTAAAAGGAGCAGATTTGTATTTATTTGCCTCCTTTCTAACATTTGTGACATGAACCACCACTCCCACTCTTAAAACATTTTTCATGCTCTCACTTCTCATAGGACCTCAAAAAGAGAGCAACAAACAAAAAAACCCAAACAAACACCAAAAGAAAATACAGAACACCCCATGCCAAGAATACTGGGTACCCTGAAAGACTGTCAGGAAAAGCACATTCCCCTCTGCTTAGTCATCATAACCATACACTTCCTCCCACTCCTCCCCCACAATACCCAACATTTCTAATCAAACCTGGAGGAACAGAAGAGGAAGACAGATTAGTATTTCTGAGAATAACGGTTTAAAAAAAATCCCGAAAAATAAAAACCTGGTAAAACACAGCCACCACCCCACCTCCTATTCCCATGCTGTTATTCTCAATAAAAAAACCCCTACAGCTATTTCAAGGGCACTGGTGCATTATTCCTACAGAAAATGAGAGATTGTTTTCATCATGCATTTGTACTGGCTAACACCTGATAGGAACCATTATTTACCCAGGCAAGTGACAAAAGTGCTCATTCACACGGAACAAAGTATTTGATGTTAAACATTTGTTGGCTACTTTGGCCCAGTTTTTCAAGTAGTGAAAGGCAATTTCACCTTTTGCCTGGTATAACCAATATGCTGAGGAGAGAGAAGTCATTGTCATAGGAACAGCAACTACACCTAAACCTGACTGAATATCCTCACAAATCTGAAAATAAATAAATAAAAAATAATGTGATTACTATCATGATCAACTCCTTTAAAAAAGTATGAATAGGGAGTATGTATAATGAAAAAAAAAATCAGACTGCTTCAGTTATGTAGTTTACAAATTATTTCAATGTCTACAGAAAAACAAGTTCAGGAGAAGTGAGGAACTGCCAAGTGGAGCCTTATTAAAGCAGGTCTTTGTTGCACACAATGCATCACAGTACCAGGGGCAGGTTTATAATTCACCAGCTGTACAGATGACAGCCCAGGACTGCAGCTGGGGGAGACTTCACTTCAGTGACTTGAGGAACAGCAGAGCTTCAAACAGCCAGAAAGGTCCCTGAAGCTTCTGACCCCTCTGAGTAGCACAGGGTGTCAGGAACATGATTGCATTAATGGCATAATCAGGGGTTTTTGACTTCCAGGCATCAATGCTCAATCTTTGCTTCAAAAGGCAGATGATACAAAATCTGAGCTGTCAACATTTTTACGACACAAAACCACTACATGTCTCATTGTTTTGCGTTGTTTTTTAAAAAAAAAATAACTTAAATTCAAGGTCAGGTGGTTACATTCCATATATGAACATTCCAACTGCAAATTAATGCTTTGTCCATAAGCTCAACTTTTCTTTCCTGCTTTTAACAGATGGTAGGAATGTTGATCTGCACATTAACAGCAACTGATTTCAAAATCCAAAACAAGAGAAATGATCTTTGTATCATTTCCCACTGAGAGGTAATTAATGGATATTTGCAAGCTGCTTGGAGATCCTCCAGTAAGGGGTTTTTTTATTTGTTTGTTTTAGGGGGGGCTTTGTGCTTCCCCCTCCCCCCCCAAGTGCTGTGCAATATTTACAGCCCGCATTTCTCAAAGCATTACAGAGTTTACTTTCGTGAGATTCCTCATACCTCATTTCCTTCTCTCATGCTTATATTAGTTGCATCTGAGGCAGCATCACCACCTTCACTCTGTTCCAGACCCACCAACATCCCCTCTCCAAACTCCAAAGCTTTCAAAGCTGGACAATGGAGACTGTGGCAGGTGTGCTGAGAGCCATTCCTTCATCACTTCCCCATCTCCACCACCGTCATTGTCCAATTTCAGTGCTGACAAGAGCTTTATGCTTGGACTAGAAAAGATTTAGGAGTGAATTACAAGCTTCATGTAGTGTATTTGTACCAGGCACAACAGGGCCCCCGTCTAAGGAGTTCCTGTTAATTGCCCTTTATTATGAGAGCTCTGAAAGGAACAAGGTAATAGGACTGTGCTGTCTGCAAAGATACAGCTGCCCTCGTTGTTTTATTTCCATCATTATGAACAATGAGGGGGAAACTCACAGGAAAAATGTCCCAGTGTTCACTGAGGTTAGTATGCATTGCTTTTATAAATTACGAGGACAGCTATGCTTCCTTGGAGAAGAGGAAACTCGTAAAATGTTTTACAATAGCACTCATCTCCTTGGAGATATGGACACTGGTAGGCAAATGTTTGAGAATAAAACATACTACCTACCAATTTATTGTAAATGAGAAGTTGCATGTTGTGCTTTATTTTGAATTCTTTCATGAATGAGTGTTTATCCTGGGATAAGTGGATATGGATGAATAGCAGACTAAAGTACCCACTGCTTTTTTAAAAGATGAATTATCTGAAATCAGATCTTCTTTGTCAGATGAAATCTAAATTACAGAGGGAATATTTAGCTATGTAAGGAGAAAAGCCATAGATAAGCTACCCCAGACTACAGTTAGCAGAGCTAATTGTCTTTATCAATTGCTCTTTCACTCAAGCTTCTAATGGAATGTTTTGCCTAAATAGCAAAATACAGTGTCATTAATACCCTCTGATACAGATTTCTTTGGCTTTAATGATAAAGTGCTGACATTTGGATTGCTTGGTAGATAAAACTTGTGTTTGATCAACAGACTTCAAGCCAAGTTCACCCTTTTGCACCAAGGCAGAAAAATCTGAGAACTGCCCGGTGAGTTCAGCAGCATTTCCATCTGCAGCTGCAAGATTGACTGCCCAGCCTTTGAGGATGACTCTGTCAGATCAGGCATGTTTGTTTTGCCAGATCTTTGTCTATCTTCCTCAATTCCCATTTTATGGTTCTCTGCCAAGTTTAGAGCACACATTCTGACATCACCACAGAAGAACTGAAAACTGCTTTCCAAGATATTGTTTACTACCAGAAGTTATACATCTGTGTTACACATGCTATACAGAACCTGCCTTTTGCATTTCCTTAAGCTAATTGCTGTGTAAAAAAACCCCAAAACCAAACTAGAGTTTTTGCTAATAACCACTTCACACAGAGATACACAATGCAAAGAATCAAGGACAATAAAGCAAAAGGGTTTATTTCACTTACTGCTGTCATATATGACCATGCTTGGTTTCGTCTAATTTGCTTTCAGGGAGCATTACAACTAGCTGAAATATCGAAAAGGCTACTAATTATCCTTCTTGTAAGAAAAGAATTATAAGGAGTTTCTCATAGAAGTCCATCTATTTTTCCTAGCTCTGTCTAATCACTTACCACTTGTCTCCAAACTGATTTGGTCTCATACATAATAACAGTGACAGATGTTTTTCTGCCAGTCAAACTTAAAATTCAAAACTTCAGTTGATTATTATGAGTAATCTACAATTTCCTCCATAATTAAGGCTGCAACTTTGTTCACATTAACAAGTTCAATGTTGACCTCCCACTCACATCTATTAATGAAGGAGAACCTAAGTGATAGGTGAGAATCAGGGCAGCAGAAGAATTTTCCTTCCAATTCCAAGTAAAGTGGAGGAGGAAATTCCAATTTATGGCAATGCATTATAGATATTGCCACCTGTCAGTTATGTGTCACTTTATTGAGGGGAGACAAGGAGGGAGGAGAAGAAAGCAGTCTAACTTTAGAGGACCCAAAATATGTTCTTGTGCCTAGAACTGAAACTGAGACAACAGAAGTCTGATTTTAAATGTAATTGACAGCTGCTTTACAAAGATCAGGACAAACTCTACAGGCTAAGAAATAATAGGCAACAAACAAGCACTAGAGCTATTTTCCCACTGCTTTTGCCTCATTAAAACAAACTACCTTCCTCCAACCACCATCAGTAAGTTCCTGGAGAAAACCAGACAATTTTCATAACACAGCAGAATTCCTTTGGATGAGCTGAATGCATTCCAATGATAACTGATTTATGATGTTCCGGGATTAAAAGTACTCACTGGATTTCTAAAAATTCCTCTTTGGGCAGCCTCTAAGAGAGAGAGAAGGAAGGTGATAAGACATAGTTTAATGGATTTATCTACTGAAAATCTAATACACAGGGACAATGTTTTGTTACCCAGAGTCCAATTTTAAAAGTTATTAAGATTTTAATAGGCTCACTAGATCGGTATGTTGACTCTGACAACCTAATTTAGGCTCTCTGGCAGTTTCAGAGATGCTGCATTAACTGCTGGAGGTGGCCAGTTTAAATAAACTCCTTACTTCAGACCAGCCACGAGCCAAAATAAACTCTTCAGAATAGCTCAGGTTAAAGGATTTGAAAACAACTGAGGGACCTGAATAGGCAATATAGAGCCAGGACCCATAATGAAATTCTAAATAGACCTGTGTTTGGTACACAGGACAGAAGGCACAAAGGAATAGCCTTTTTCAACAACTTAAGGAGAAATAAAACTTAAATCTTGGTTTTTCTTTCTGCATGCAATGCACTGAGTAGTAACAGGGGGACTGAAATGCAGCTGAGCAAGATGTAGATGAAGAAATTTGGTTTTATAAAAGTCTATTTCACTTCAGAACCTATAATTAATCAAAGGTCACAATCATTTTTCAGTCAGAAATTACTTCCATTCAGATTTTTCAATAATGACGGGGAAAAGAAGAAAAACCTTTCTGTTTGTGGGTTTTATTGTCTGACCTTCTGCTCCACACCATATGCTTTTTCTGTTATCAGCAACAAAATAAAAGAATAAAGTAAACCAAAATCTTGCTACCAACATTTCAATAGCAGTATACTTAATTCCAGTACTTTCTTTTTTTAATTAAAAATTACATAGGCTTATAACTGGCAACTGATGTTACTCCTCAGCTGCTAAAATCACTTAAAATTATATTTATTACAACAGAGACTGAAGACTGTTCATTTACTGAGGGTGGTTTGTTCCCTTGTTCGGGGTCTTTCTGCATTCTCAGGAGTAACATGGGCATGTCCAGTGGTAGATGTGGAAAAGGGAACAAACTGCCCAGCCACTTGTCCATTATTCCCTCTGCATCAGCAGCTGGAGATTCCCATTAAGAACTTTTCAGCAGTTCTGGAAACAGATGATGTGCCAGCTCAAAGTTATCATTAGATATTAATATTTGTCATTATTCATCTGAATCTACTCTTTGTACTTTGTTTTTAAGTGCTTTGCATTTCCCTCAGACAGAAGAGTTTCCACCCCTTCTGTGAACATGAGACAAAGATCTTTAGGATGTGTTGGAACTATTCCTACCTAATGTTTAAAATCATGACATAAACTAAACCAAACCCACCACCACGTTGGAATGCTGGCACCCAACAAGAACCCAACACAAACCCAGCTCTCCCTCACACTTCCTAGCAGGTGATTAAGAGCTAAAGAGAGCTCTCAGTGTTTGAGTCACTACAAAACCTCTGCTTACATTCTATTGCCAATACTTGCTGACTTGTTCCCCTAAAATTGCTCTCAGGAAAAAGACATGCACACATGTGAGCACTCCAAGTATTAATGAAAGTTTTTAAATGTTATGCTGCTGCCACCAAAAAAATGAACAAAACTGCCATCTTAGGAACCCAAGACACCAAGTAACTTTAACATGTCTTTGAAATTGGTATTACCTGAAACACAAGTCTGAATTACTGCTTGTTTGAGAAAAAGACGTGTATGCATGACACATCTTCAAAATTTCTTTGTATAAGAAAAGGCAGACATTTACTCTGTTTTGTCCCTTGTGTGGAGTAGATCTGCTCCAGCTGCAGAAAAGGTGTGTATGAAGTGGCAGCAGGGAGGCTCCATGTCAGGGCATCACAACATCCCTGCACTGCAACAGCTACAGTGAGGCAGAAGAGCTGCAGGGGCTGGCAGGGGGACACTGTCACCCATCAGAGGTGGGCCATAAACCTGAGTTAATGCTGACCATCTCAGATTCACCTCGTGGGTTGGGGCATAAAAAAGCTCCATAAAGATCAAGTTCAGGACAAAAGACTATGAAACAAGCATTTTAGGGGAACTACTGGCTACTCTGCCAACATAGTGATACATCTCTTCAAACATTGGCATTATCAACTTAATTAGTAATCTGTGCCATCACAACGATGAAAAATAAAAACCACTATATGTATTACATGCATAAAATGCACAGATCTACTTTCAAATTCCATATAAATTACCTGCCACAATTAAGTCCTTCACTGGGACAACCCACACACACTTTCTTTCAAACTAAGATAATGGGCACTCTGCTGCTAGTGAGCAAGTCCCATCATACATTACAGTGCACTTGCTAACAATTTTGATGAAAACTGCAGGTGGAGACAGCTTATAATGGGTATATCTAATTGAAATTCATCTCCATTTTTACCTCAGATGGAAGACACGCTGCTTGAGCCCTGAAACATATTCCATTTCATTCAAATTGCATGCAGATTTTTCAGGCAAAACTGAATTTCGTTAAAATAAAGTTTTGGAGACTCCTAAAGAGTTCAGAGTGCTCCAAATGCTTTATAACTGTATTTTGGGCATCTGTGACTCTTCTGCTTCCAGGAAAGCTCCTTGCCAGGGCAAGCAGAGATGTAAATCCCACAGAGGACTGCCCTTTTCATGGGAGTGACATGTTCCACTGACATGTTCAGTCACTTCAGGTCCTTGTGGGTCCACTGGAGCATTGGCTGTTATTCAGTATGGTTCCTCCCAACACATTCCCATCAAAACATAGACAACTCATCTGTCTTTCACCTTTCAAAGTTATTGTGTGACTCCAAGTTGCAGCTTATGTGTTTTGGGGTTTTTTTCCCCTATTTCAGTGTTTTGCCAGTAAGAGTCAAAGCTGCCAGTCACACTAAAAATTTGGAGGAGGAGCAAACAAACACCACCACAGCATCCCCCTCTTCTGCCATTTGAATACAAACCACAAGTCTGTTACATCTTACAACAAAAACTTTCAGCAAACTCCACTTAATGGTGGATAATAATTGTCTGAATTTCCATAAGGAATACAGACACTGAATGAGAAGTCTGAAGTGGAATTTGTGGCAAAGAGTAGCTAACACAGCCTTTCTCTTCCTGCTATTCATTGATGTAATCCCATTTTAAGTTAATTCAATGAAGAGCCTGCCCTGTCATGTAAACTAATCATTAATCCAATTACAGGATGGAAATTGAGACTCTCTTGCTCCTGCTCTTTTCTCCAAGCACCAGGCACGCCACAAAACAGGAATCTCCTCTAACAGTCACAAGCACACAGAAAACAGCAGCCCTGAATGCCAGGACCTGACCTTCAGTGCCATGATTGCTAAGTCACAGTGCAGAAATGTGGAAATTAAGGATGCTGACAAGTTGCTGACCACAAGGCATTTGCCCTCATTCCTGTCCAGTGCACAAAAAAATACAAAGAGGATATCATCTTTGTTTTGACAAAGATTAGGCAGAGAAATAAAGAGTAAACAGAAGAAAACAAATGTAGAAATTAATCACATGGTAAGAGTGGATTCTGAATTAAAGTTCAGAGTTTGAACATGACTTATTGGTAAGTCTTAAGAATTTATTTGTTATTGCATTTAATTTGATGTGCACACAGGGAGAGAGAAGTACTAAATGTGCTACCTTTAAGAAACAATAGGTAATAGAGAAGTATTTATCACTACTTGAGAAAACAGTGACAAACTTGTTTTCTTTTAGTGTTGTTTCAGAAAAGCGACTTTCCCTTTTGCTGTTTATTTTCTCTTAAATCCAAGAATACAAAAGGTATGCTCTGGTTTGTTCCTCTTCCCTTCATTTGGGCAAGGGTCATGAAGAGTAGGAATGTTTCAGCTGGCTTTAGATTCCACAGACAATTCCTCATGAAAGGAAAAAAAACTGGGATGAGAAGAGCAAAAAGCATGACAAAAAGCCCCACCTGCACCCAGTTCTACCTCACCAAGTTCAGAGTACAGGACAGCTATGCAAGGCAAAAGAGCCACTTGTAGAATTACACCCTAATCTCACTTTCCACCAGGAACACTCCAGGATTTCAACCCATGCTATATGAGGAGCTGCAACAACAGCAGGACAGGCCAACTAACAAGTCCTGCAGGCATTGAACTCTGCATCTGAGATAACTGTCAAGGAAAGCACTACTTAGAAGCTGGCAGAAGATTGCAGGACAAGTCTAAAGAGCAAAAATTAATTTTCCTCAACTGAAACCTGGATAACCAATTATGATTTGGCCACAGATATGGAAAAAGTTATACCTTACAATATCCATATTACAGGACACGCAGTCATCCATCACCTCTAGGTATAATTCCTGATGACATTGAGACCCTTCAGTTGCCTAAAACAGGTATTGGCAACACACACCTCAAAGACAAGAGTAAAAAGTTGTTCAGTGTACCCATGCATGAATTACTGTTCAGGAACCAGTGTGGATCTCCTGCAAGCATAAGCAGTCAGAAAACACACTAAACTGACCATCTGTTCCTCTCTGATAACATGAAATTAAGTCATTTATTTATTCAGCACTTAAACCCTCTCCCCTCTCTTCATATTAGTCAAGGATGATTATGCTGAATCCAGATGTAGTTAACATATTGTGCACTCAAGTGAGCACTGTCCTTCCAGCCCAGGACTCTGCTGGCTCCCCACCTTCAGAACCCCAGCCATGCTGCCTTGAAGCCCCTGTTCTTCTCCTGTTCTGTGCCTGCAAGCTGGGCAAGCATTAAGGCATTTTGTACAGTGTTAAACTGAACAACACAAGGATTATCCACTCTCCCGTGGGCCACAGGAACAAAAAACACCTCAGCTCATCTGCACATCTGGCTATGGCTCCTTCCTTTCTATAGAACACAGGACTGCCCTTTAAAAGGATTTTTAAAACCTTTGGATTGGCTTTAAAACAAAACACTGACCCATAGTTTTTCAGAATTTTCTGAGGTGGTGTGTTTAGTTTAGTTTGGGGCTTTATTAGAAAGAGATAATTAAAACAGCGACACACATTACTGCAGTCCAGCATCCCAAAATAATGCACCTGGAGCCCCAGAAGCCTCCAACAGGAGGAGGAGCCTTTGCCCATTCTGATGCTGCACACAGACAGGAGCCCTTCCCTGCAAACCTTTCCACATGACACATTTTCATCTGCAGCAGCTTTAGGATTAGCCCCAAGGAACTCATTAGAAAATGAGTGCAGGTTTTCAATGGACTACCTTTTACCATAAAGGCAGATATGATAAAAGTTCTTCTTTTAATAGCAGCTTCCCTGTTTTCTTCCACAAAAAGAATGCCAACTAAAGATATCTTGAGCTAAGGTCATCCTTTGTTTTGTAGGTTTGATTTATGACATTTCTGCAGCCATTACTGGCATTTCTTTGAGATGCCAAAAAGCCCTTGATTCCCATATATATATATAGCCTTTTTTCTATTTGCTTTTACCATCAAAGCATAAAGGCTGGATATAACCACTCATCCCTCTTGTAAACCAAGAAGAACAAAGTCCATAAAGCTCAGCAGCTTACCATCACTTGTCTGGCAGACTCACACATCTTTTCAAGACAAATTACTGCTCTGAAAAGTGAAGGTGCGATTTACAGCAGCTCACTAAAGGCATTTTACACATGATAATTACTCAGCTCCAAAAACTACACTTCAAAACCAGGTTTTGTTATTTTACCTTCAAGTTACCAGTATGTATTATTTACACACTGCAAATCCATGATTTAGCTCAGATTCACCCAAAATTTAACTGTGATTTGTAAAAAACAAAACACTGCAAAGGGTTCCAAGCGTGTCCCCACTTTAACAGCAGCACTGAATGAACTTGGGCAGAACAGGGGGAGAGAGGGGCAGGGGGGAAACCCTCAAAACCTTTAACCTCAGTGAAGCTGAAACCTAAGAGTCCCTTACCTGGCCCACAGCAACAAACCCAGAAAATATCTGTGTTGACATGAATATTTTAACTCACATCCTGTGATTCTCATGAAGTGAAACAGCAGTTGTACAAAACAAACCACACACTTCAGCTGAATCAACAAACAAACCTCCAGAACATAATTTTTTTTATTTGTATATCCTTATGTTGGGAAGGAGTGACAAAACACCCTCCAAACAGGAATTTCAAAGAAATACACACTACTCCCATAAACAAAGATCCTACTCTGTAGTATAAGGAACCTCTCAAAATGGTCCTTTCATGGACCATCTCATTAGAAATTGATGCAACATTCAAAGGAGCAGAAAATTTCCAATATAAAAATACACATTTTCTTTTCCTACCACTCCATTTCAGTGTTCTTATTTGTTACAGGTTGGTAAGGTTTTGGTTTGGACTTCTTTCCAATTGACTGAAATCATTAAAGAACACAGCAGTCAAACCAAAATACTATTAAGCAAGTTAAAATATATTTGCAGGGAGAGTCAAATACTCTGGGTCTATAATAAATTCTGCTTTTCCAAAACTTTTCACCTTCCATTTAATCTTGCTGTGATTTATGACTCAGTCTCCTGGGTGCTTACTGTATATAAAAGAAACATTAACTCAGTGGAGGCAACAGTTTGTTTTTTAATAATAAAAAATGCATACTGTTTATACCATTATTGCTTAGGAAACTAGATAAGATCCCTCCTAATACCCTGCACACAGGGTACTGCAGCAAACCACTTAACATGCAATAATAGAGTATTGACTGGCACAGGGATAACGCAAGGCAATGCTCCCACCACATCAGGCACATCCCACACTGCTGGAGCCTTGGTAGGAATGTGTCTGTTCCACCTTAACAAGAAGCTTTTGACAAAAGATCACATTTAAGCGGAATATTCTGTGATTAAGCCATAATAAACAACTGTTCATAACAAATAAACAAAAAATAATACTTGTCTTTTGTGGGTAAGGGCTCTGCCTGGGGCTCTCTGGAGTGCTGTCAATGCACCCCAAGAAAGCAGCACAGCATTTCCCACAAAGGGCACCCAGAGACATGCGGCTCTCACAGGGTTTGGGCAAGGATTTTAAAGTCTTCTTCAGTCAGTCCTGAACAGATGAGACAGCCCTACCTCACACGTGCATGAGAAGCTCTGTGTGGGTCACCTCCTCCTGCAGGCACGAAGACCAAGATCAACCCAACCCACAGGAAAACATACTCAACTTCTTTAAATGAATCTTAGCTCTTTCCTGACTTGGCAGCACATTTATTGCACTTCCAGTATGACACTGGCAGCACCTGACTGTTCATGTTTTATTGCACATTAAGTGGTTGGTGCAGGATCCCGTGTGCAGGGTATTAGGAAGAAGAACTGTGTGAGAAGAGAAAAAGTAGCAATAGACAGAGGAGAATTAACATTCTGGGTGATTGCATCCTTTTTGGAGGTGGGTAACTGGAGAAGAACCAAAATATTTTAGCTGAAAAATTAAGTTGTACAGCCTATTTCTCCCACAATGCACAAGGCATTTAAATATTTTGCAGCATGGCAAAAGCAGTTAGCAGAAGGAAGGGGTGAAACAACAAAATGTCAGTTCTCATGAGACTTCAAAATATTTTTACTTTCAGCAAAAGCCTTTGGAGACAAGGGAGTGAAAGCTCTTTCCTTTCTTCTTCTTTTTTAGAAAGAAATATGTGAAACGGGCCACTTGACAATTGGCTTTGCCTTTCCAACAAAATAGCTTTTTCTGAAAAAAAATTTTCCAGTCCAAATTTTAAACTTCTGCTCACTGATTTTAAGCTGAGTTTTAGAGCTCTTCATTGAAAATTTCAGCTCATACCAGGAAAGAGGCTGATCTGCATAAAGGCAACATTCAGTCCCATGTATGTACAAGTTCTGTTCCAGCCAGAAATTCCACTAAATGGAAAAAATACAGATCAAGGCAATGAAGTGCTTTCCATCATGAGTACAGATCGCAAAGTGGAGCCTTGTGCACAAACCCACTGACTTAGCAAGTAATTGTATTGAATCTTTATAAACCATTTTGATATCTGTTCCATTTATAGCTATAAAATAAAAAAATATCACTTCTGTTTTATATAGACCAAATATTCAGTTGTATTCAAAAATGATGACATGAATCTCTTCCATTGCTAAAATGTTAGAATCCTCAAGGAAGAGAATTCAAAGGTGCTCTGGTACAAAAGTCCTTGTTCCTCTGGTGCTGACTGCAAAACAACTCTCAAGTTCCAAATATTGTAATAAAGCCTGTTTTGACATCAACAGCAATAACCCACATGAAAGAGACCCAGATAAAAATAAAATCATCTAAGAGTATGTGTGCCTGCATCCCAAACCCTTTTAATATCAAGTCAGCCAAGGGAGAAGAGGTTACAGTGAGCACTTACTTACTCTAAGGCAGCCCAAAGCCCTTCCCTTGGCACCCTTGCAGCATTCCTTTCAGATGTCCCACTGATTACCTAGAACTATGTCAGGAAGATGAACCTTGGACAAGAGTTCTGAATGTATGAACACAGACATGGAAACAGCAGCCTCAGTGAGGCAACCATGAGCTAGTGGATGAAGGTCGCATGTATTCAACACAGACAAAATATAAAATTAACATAGATTGCAGTATAAACACCTGCCAAACAGACAATAGTTTACAGTAGCTATTCAGCTACCACTACTTAAATTCTACATCTGGGGCATTAGTAATGTGCAGAAGAGAAAATCCTCTGCAATGAGCACCAAAAAAAAAAGCAGAACCAAAAAACCA
Organism: Campylorhamphus procurvoides; assembly: GCA_013396655.1. Classification (NCBI taxonomy): domain Eukaryota; kingdom Metazoa; phylum Chordata; class Aves; order Passeriformes; family Dendrocolaptidae; genus Campylorhamphus; species Campylorhamphus procurvoides. Next base: position 2,650,390 of record WBMV01001018.1, read on the forward strand.
AACATCAAACAAACAAAAAACCAAAAACTTTCCTGGGCCAGTTAGATTTTGCAAGTAACCAAAAGCCTGCCAGTGAGCCTCCCAGCACAGAAGCAACACATCCCTCTGCTCTCTGCCTATGACAAGAGCTCTGATGAGGTAATTCATTGCACTGCTGCTGTTCCAAGAGAAGACAAGACAAGTGGGACTCCATGCAAATTGAACTAATCGTCAACACTTGATCAACTCAATTAGCTCAAATCAGCCCAAGTGTTTCTCTGCCTGCAGTTACAGCTCCACATGGATGCAGGCAGGCTACAGTGGCAAATTCCACGCAAAGAAATGCAGATTTGCTCTGCCTGCCCTCCAAGATGGTCAGACAAGACCTGGTTTGAAAGTGTGTCAACTGTATTAGCAAAACACTGTGTTCTGCTGACCTGGTCACATAAATCCTTCCCTGTGCCAATAAGAACTGGGAATATTTCCAATGAAGGTATTTTGTTCATAATCAGACAAAATAAGGAGGACTATCTCAAGCAACACCAATGTTCTAGGAGCAATTTCTGCATAAAACCAAAGAACACCGGTGCCTTATACAGGTTTCAACTATTTCATTGCAACAAGATGGGACTGCTTTGCAGGAGAAGAGAATCCCATCTTAGGTGACCTTGCTGAATTTGTCCTGAGATTCAAGATGTCTCCATGCAAAGAAAATGAGAGGAAACATAACCAGGTTGTCCCTTCACTCCCCTTTCTCTTTGCTGCCAAGAAACCACACTGGCCACTGAGACATGGACAGATTACAGCACTGAGGAGTATTGGTGATTTTATTGATGAGCCTCTCAAATCATTACTAAACCAAAATAAGTTGTTCACTTCTCAGCTAGTCAAATGGACTGATGACTATTATCTCAGCCTTGGCAGATGATAAATGAGGCTACCATACCCACTGAGGTCCTTGACCCAAATTCACAGTTAGGCAGTGACTTAGCCAGAACCTTTGAGAGAACAATGTCTAATGATGCTTGTAGCTACTCAAACTATTCCTTGGCAACTCTACTTGCAACTCATCTGCCAAAACAGATATTCTTCAATAATCAGCACAGCTGCCAGTGCACCTCATGAAAGTCAATACTTATTCTTGCTCTCCCCTCTCTGTCCTCCATGGTTAATACACAATTCTTGGCAGTTCCACCAAGTGCCTTAAAGATTTAATGCAATGACAGGAGGGAAAACGGTGGTACTTCATACAAATGCTAAAAAGCCAAACAAGAAAAACCCACAGGCACTTGTTTCAGTTAAGTGCTTATAACAACCTCACAAATGCCTATCTGAAATTATCCTTTTACTGTATATGGCACTGTACCAAAATAGAGGTGGCAAAGGAACAGATTTTGAAGACACTCAAACTGGACAAAAAGCCAGAGAACCACTGGCCGCTTGTAGAAGGGAGGTCAGGGAAACATCAGGATAAGATTTCTGAGAAACAAACAGAGGAAGTTTACCCACTCAAAATAAAATGATTTGCTGCATTCAAAGTCTGGGTCTGTTTTCCGGGCAGGTGGTGGTGTTGGTTTGTTTTCCTTTGAAGAGGAGGAAGGTTTTGTGGGAGTTGGTATTTTTGAAGAATATTTCCTTGCACAGCTGTGACCCCCTGACTCCTGCAGGACTACTCACTTGTGTAAAAGCACATTTGTGTTCAGCCTTTAGGGACAGACAAGTCAATATTCCTCATCAGAAGCAAAGGTGCTGGTGGGAAATAACCCCATCTAACTGAATACAAATCCTGGGCTGGGTTTAGTTGGGATAGAGTAATTTCCTTCATAGGAGCTCCCATACTGCTGTGTTTTGGATTTGAGCTGTAAACAGAGTGTACACAAGGATATTTTAGCTCTTGTTGAGCAGGACTCACTCAGCCTCAAAGCCTCCTCCACGACCCTCATTGCCCCACCAGTGAGTGGGGTGGGGAGCACAAGAACCCACCATGGGAGTGGCCAAGCTGACCACAGGGGTATTTCAGCAGAGAACTATGGCAACAGACTCAGCAATAACAGCTAAAGGAAAGAAGCAGGAAGGGGCATGACATTCAGTTGTGTTTGTCTTTTACACCTCACTCTTCATGCTTCCCTGAACATGGCCCAATACCTGCCTGCCTTTGGGAAGTAATCAATTAATTCCTTATTTTGCTCCATAGTTTGTTCAGTTCTGTTTTATCTCCTAAACTGCCTTTATCTCAACCCACAAGTTCTCTCCCTTTTACCCTTCTAATTCCCTCCTCCATCCTGCTGAGTGAAAGCAAACAAGTGGCTGCCAGCCAGGCTTAAACCAAAACGAATCACCTAAACAAATCACCAACTACAAATGCAGTATACTAATCTATAATTTATTAATATTCCAGCCACATTTTATTATCCTCCACACAGTCACCCAAGCAGAAACAAACAGATATACCTTACAGGGGTGTTATGAGATTAATTAGTTAATAACTAGAAAACAATCTGAAGGTGTAAAGCCACATTACAGAAATGCTAAGCAACGTAACATTATATATGTAGAAATGAAGGTGAGCTTGCCCAAAATTCTGAGGCTGACTGCATGTGAAGTAATTACAGGAGCAGTTCAAGTTATTTTCTTGCTTAATATAACAATCCGTGTCCCAGCCCATCAAACCATTGTTTCCAAGGAGTGAATATTGAGTGGAACTAACAGCTCACAGTAATGGAACTCTTCTCCAGAGAACACAATAACATATCACTACCTCATAAGAAATACAACTGGAACAAAGCAAACTCAACATGAGCACAGCAACCAGGGTGATGCTGTGCTTTTGTCCATGCAAGGACTGGAAAAATTCTAAGAGAAGCTTAAGAAAGAACATCCCAGAAGAAGAGGTTTAATCCTATCTTATGTGCCAATGCAGTGCCTGTTAAGCTCACTGTACCAAGGGAATACAGCACTGAGAGCGATGCCTCAAAGCCAGAGGGCATTAGGAAGATTCACTTACACAGACATGTGCATACTCTAGAAGCGAAAAGCAAATTCAGGTCTCAACTGCAGCAGATTTAACTCCAGGGATGATTCCCTAGGAGTGACTCTGTCCTTGTCAAGGAATGAAACCACCTTCAGAGCCCCTGAGGTCTAGTGCTGAGCTTGGCAGCCTCTAGAGCAGTACCCAGTGCAGTTCTAGGCAGCATTTCTGCAGAGCAGTATTAACAGAGCTAGGGAGAAACCTTGAGATGCACAAAGGGGGTGAAACTACCATGTAAGTAAAAAATGCACTGCTCCAGAGTGAGCTCTGGGTCTCTGCAAGAGATGAGTAACAGCCTCCTCATTGCAACTGATGGAGAGGTAGCTGAGATGCAAACTTGCTCCCTTCATTCAGCTGGGTGCTCAAATTGTCCCCACATTCTGAGATTGCTGCAGTAGGTGAGAAAACATCTTTCTTGTCAAACCACATGCACTGAGATCCAGTGAGATTAGGTCTAGACAACAACCAGTACCCTCCTGCAGCTGTTCACAACTGTTTGGACTAACCCTAGACTAGGTGTCCATAGAGATTTCAATGCAAACTGTATCACCCCTTCTAAAGCTTCACCTGGAAACCAAAGCTCATGTAAGTGGCAGTATTTAATTTTACGTTCCCTCTGTGCTTTCTTTAATGCTTATGTTTTCCCTTGCCATTCAGTTTACAACACCACAGTCTGGGTATTCTCACACAATCTTTGCAAAGCCTCCCCATTCTAACCAGCTTTGCCAAGTTCTGCTGCACTAATTTTTGTCAACTCCATGACCAGTGTGGGAAACGTTCTCTTGAAGCCAAAGACAGCAGAGACTCAACCCATGAAAAAGTAATGGGCAGAAGACAATCTCTCAGAGATTATGTTCCATAAAATTGAATTGGCAACATCTGCTCAATCTACTGTAGATAAACAGTGAACTATTTTCCAACTCATTAACTCAGAGGATAAGATATTAAATAAACCCCACGGGCCTCATGCTTTGTTATCACATTTAAGGCTTGTCCCAAACTCACCAAATGAGCTCCTCTGTGCAAGAGAGGACCTAAGAATCGAGCTGGAGTTACATAAGAAACACATACCCACTTAAATCCCTGGATGACTGAGAAAAACATCCCTGCTTAACCTAACTGTGTTTCTAATTACTAGTCACTTAGCCTAAATTATTAACCGTGTCCACAGCAGTGATGCATGGTACATGTAAGTCTCCAAACAGGATTCTAATAGAATTATCTAATTCTATTAAACCACAAACAACTATCCATTAAATATTTATTAGAAAGCTTGCATTCACTTAAAATAGATTGGAATGTCAGCAAAACACTTCACTAATCCCTTCTTTGCTTCAGCCTTCTATGCTAAGGGTTCAAAATGAGCTATCAGAATCACACTTATTGATTTAGAACAAATTAGCTGGCTAATCAAAGTCAATAGAAAGCTCTAAAAAGAATTTACAAAGTGGACTATGGATTTATCTAAAATATACACTCTATTTAAATAAACAAGTTGGTTAAATTCCAGATTACTTGATTATGTAAAGCTTTTTAGCTCATTCTACCATAGGGAAAAGGTGATAAATAACAAATAATTAAATTTTATTTGTTGCACCAATGAGGTGCACTTCCAAGAAAAAAACACAAAAGACAAAACCAGAACTGTTTTAAAGCTCTTTAAACAATTTAATAGTAGTTTAAACTCTCAGTACAGTTGTTAGGTTGGATTTTGCTACAATTTATTCAGTCTAACTTGGCATCAGAACAAAACCAGTATTTCAAAAATGAAGGGACAAGCAATATAAAACATTCCAACTCATGCACAACAGCACTTACTCATCTTCCAAAACAAGTTAAAGAAAATTAAAAAATTCTGAGGGCAGGTAAAAAACCACAGGGAACACGTAACGAAATGGCACATGATCTGTATAGGGGTAGTAAAGGAATTATGCACAGCCAATATTTATGTCACTACACTTTGAGGCAGTTCCTGCTTTGATCAGCACAGTTTTACATATATTTACATACACATTTGAGTCATTCTAACAAAATCCATGCTGCTTACTGTTGGAGTGTAACCAGTCCTCTAGTGACACACAACCTCTACAGTCATCCCCTCAGAAAAATATAAATCTCTATTAGCTGAAGGAGTAAAACTAAAAAAATTCCCATGCAAATACAACGTGCTTGTCTCAAAAGCAAACACAATTATGGGGTTTTGAGTCCAGGGATAATATAAAAAGGAGTCGGTCTCTTCCATCCCTTTTACTTCCTACAAGAGATGCATTTTTCCATCCCTCTCACTACATTTGGAACCTCTCTCTGTATGAATCACCTCCTTTGCAAACTCCAGACCAATCTGATGCAACTGTTCTAAGCACTGCTCTCACCCACAGATGGCACTGGACACTGCTCAAGGTCAGGCTGTTTGAAATGTTGGCTTCAGGGTGTATGTTTTGCAAAGGAGAAGGAAGTACCAATCCTGGAATTTTCCCATGCTTAGTTGAACTGTACACTAATGCTTAAAAATACAGAAAAGAAGGCAAATCAGACAGAATACATTTCTCCTCATCTTATTATGACTCCAAATTAGCTTTTATTTCTCAAAATGGTGCCTGTCCCCACACAATCAGAAGAAAAGTAACTGCTTTTTTGTTATCTGCATTGTTAGGCTGTTGAATGCTCCCTGAAAAAAATAATCCCACTAGAAGAGTGCAGGGGGAATCCACCGCTGACATTACTCAAGACCAGTTAATGAGGATGAATAAAACAAAAAATTAGACTTTCTATAATTAACACTCCGTAGACACACGGAAGGTGCTGGGTTATGTCCAATCCTGGAAGTGGAGGAGCTCAGCTCCCTGCAGAGCCTGACTGACCAAGCAATTCCCAACAGACTGACCATCACTGCACCCCAGAGGTTCCAGAGAGAGCCCAGTGACCCCCTGCTGTCCTCACTTCTCCCAGGCACTTCTGGAGTTTGGCTCTTGGAGATGCCTGCCCAAAGTCCTTTCTGTTTTCGTATATTTTCCAATGGGTCATTGCTATCAAGTAAAAGTCATGTGGCTGTAAGAAAAGCGGGCCTGATTCTGCACTCCGTGATGCTTTTTGTGGTCTTGTAGACTGGGCAGAACTTGAGATCAAACTCAATCAGCTCATAAACAGTAGCAATTTACAAGCACTTGCACAGGTGTCATTGACTGCAGAGAGCACGAGATGGGGAGGGCAGGCCTGATGAGATTTTACAAGAGAGCAAGACAAGCAGAAATTTGTCCTAGTTTTTGTACAATAGCCAGCACTTTAGCTCTTCACTTGGAAGCTTCACAGCTGTGAAACATTTGCAGAAAGGGAAAGCAATTACAGAGAACTACCACTGGAGGAGCTTAAATAATTTAAGGTTCACCATGCCTCTGATCCATTTTACTTCATTTTTTCCTCAAGACCAGATGCTGCTCATTTGAACACCCTAAATTTGCACATATTGAGCTGGGATTCTCCGTTCATCTAAATATATATAGACTACATATGGGGTTTTCATTCCAAATACCTTTCTCTCCCCAGTTCTGCTCCAGTCCTACCCTGTGATGCAGAATTATGCTACTAACCCAAATTTCACTCCATAAGGTCAGTGCACACAAGAACAAACCCATCAGCTTTAACAAAGACAACCCTGATAGTCTAAGATAAATCAGTGGGGGTTGTTGGTTGGTTGACTCTTGAGATGTTGCTGTACAAATTACAACTTGATGTTGTGATAGATTATGCAAAATTCTATCAAACCAATAGTTTGATATGCCAAGTCCTTACCAGAGAAAGGGCTGGATTTTGAGGAGAAGGGAGTGGGAACAGGTTTTAGGGTCTGGTTTTGGTGTGGGGTTTTTAAACAGAGCAATGTTATCTCATTGCTAATTCCCATCAATAACAATGGCAACCAAAGAGTTGGAACACAAATATTGGGTTCTTACACAATGCAATAGTTAACCAAAACACATGTAGGCAACATGATGGTAACTAAAATATTTTTCTACTACTGACAACAACAACTGTACTGTCCAAGTAACAATATTTATGGTGAGGGTACAAAGGGTAATAATTCAAGCAGACAATTGTTGGCAAGACAGCAAAGCCCCCATCTCCTGCCTGTTCCTGCATTTCTGGCACGTTTCTCAGCATTGTTGACCTGTCTGCCTTCACCAGCACTTTCAAAAGCATCCCACTTGAACACTGTAACTATTTCCTCTCTTTGTGTTGTTTGCAACCATTCAGCAGCTCCAGTAAGCTGAGCAGATTCTTTACTCCTATTGTATGAATAGTTAGAGACCTCACGGAGAGATAGAATAGTTAGAGACTGTCACTGTTGCAGGTGGGTTTGCTGCTAAGTTTGAGTGTCATTCAGAGCAGATAACAGGGGAGTGACAGCTGGTAATGTCCTGCACAAAGCTCACCAAAATAACCAAGAGTTCCAAAAGATCTCTAGTTACTGAATTCAACTTGCAGATTCTTTTACTTCTAGGTTATAGTGAGAGTCAGGTTATCAATGGTTACTTTTAATACAATTTTAAATAAGTCATGTCAAACACACCCACTTCAATATCTTAGGCCATAAAATCAGCCAAGCACCCTCTATTATCCAGACAGCCCACGCCAGAAACAACTCAATTAAATCCCTGACAACCATCTTACTCTATGAGAAGAATTACACCTTAGTTTTCATCTTGTAAGATTTTCTGGCTTCTTTCATAAACACTGCAGTGCACTCAGACTTCAAATATTTAGTTACCAGGAAAACTTGGCAAAAAGCAAATTATTTACATTGCTGTAAGTGAATGCTAACTAGTAATTTGTGAGTAAGTGATAAAGCAAGCAGCAGTAGGCTCCAAACTATCAATGTTTAAAGGCTTCATGAAGCAGTGGTATATAATTTTCTACAGTACTAAGAAAAAAGGATTAATAATCAAGTATTCATGAAAGTATTCATTTCCCTTTATTAATGAGTTTTACATCAGTACTTTCCAGTAGCCAAAAACCCAACTAGCACAGGCCCAGCAAAAGGCAGTCTTGCTCCAAGCAGAAGTTCGAGGAGTAGACTCATAGGATGATCTCTGCAAACCAAAGTGTAATCAAACTGGAATCAGAGTTGATTTGTCTGAACATAGAAAGGGAAGATGTGCAATATCTTTAATATATGGATGGCTGGGTAGACTAAGTGCCTGTCACACAGAAAGCTTATCCGTAAACACTGCAGAAAGCCTTGCACTTTCCCACAATAAATGACTGGTTTCAATCAAAGCTGCTAAAGCTAAAGGCATGGCCCACAAGAGTAATTACCAGTCTCTTGAGTGAAACAAAGGGCAATTACAGCAAGCTGAAGTATGCTCACAATAGTTGAGCACTTGATTATAGAGTGCTGCAGCAATCAGCAAGAAAGGGATTTTGGGGAGGTGCTTATGCCTCTGTGGTCCCTGTGCTGCACAGTGAGGGATGGGCTCCCATAGAGGCTTCACTTCATGTAATGCTTACATTAACTTCTAAAACAAAATACAAGACTTCTAAGTTAATTTAAGGAATTTTAAGTATAGACAAGAGAAAGGAAAAAAATCATGAGACAAGCAAGGAGGGAGGCAACTCAATGTGGTCTTGTCTGCATCTAGTTGTAGCTGTAAAAAGCAGTAGAATTCCTGCTGCACACACTAACACCACTTGCAGAGCTGCAGCATAAGCAGTACTCTGCCTGTAGTCATTCTCTGCATTATTTTTAGGTCTGTCTTCTTGGCACCAAGCTGAAGCAAGGCAAGCAGAACTACACTGAACTACTAAAAGTAATTTCATGAAAAGTGACTCAGGCTCCTTTTAAGACCAGCAAGATTTGGCATTGCTCCTTTCCCATTTCAAATCAGGATCTCAAAAATTTCTGTCACCTCATTAAAATCTCCACTGTGGTAAGACTAGTGGAGAAAACATAACTAAGCTGAGAGAGGAGTGCTCTTCTCTGGCTTGGGTAGTCTGCAATGCAGCACAGCTACCTGGGGAAAGAGTCTCTGAGCATGGGCCATACTCAGCACAGGGCTTTGCTGGAGCATCTGTGGTGGCTGAGATTGCAGGGCACTTCAAATGCCCCCACACACAATACTGCAGCTCCCTCAAATTCTAATTCCACCATCTAACTCGTACTGAGAAGTGAGAGACAATTTCACTTCTCCTCTTTTCTCAATGCAGCAAAGGGAACTGGAGAATATCTCCACTCCCCAAACTCAAGTGTGTTTTCATGTGCATCTTCTGAGTCACTCCCATAAGTGCTGATGCATTGTATACAAAATATTAGAGAGTGCATAAAAACATTACTGTCCCCGACAATTAAAAGACATACCTGGGCTGATGACTTCAGTAGCTCATGAAAGTTGATCAAAGTCAAGAGCAGAGACTGAAAGTCGTTCCCCAAACGCACACACTTGGTCAATCCAGGACGCTCACACAGATGTGGTTTCTAAAACTCTCCTGGCAGAGAAAGTTACTGTAACCCCTTTCCCTCTCATACTGGGTGTAACACACAGCACTTCATGTATTTTTCCCCTTGGCTTCCTCCAACTTGTGCTCATTTTACCTCAATCAATTCCATATAAGCAAGAAATCATTCCATCTCCACTCGAGCAAATGGAGCCACTAAGATTGCAGTCCCCACCCCGTGAGACACAGACTTTAACTATGAAAGAAAGATGGTAGGAGAAATAAAATCCAAGTTATTATTTGTGGTTCCTGACACCAGACATCAAGTTAATTAAAGAGCAAGCCTAAATGTCCAAATCAGAGTGGAAACTACTATACTTAGCTTTGTCACACTTCACAACCTTTTGAAGTACATCCTATGACAGTCTGATTTGGTTTAGGTACTTAATTCATTTAAAAAAATAACAACAACAAAAATAATCAGTAAGTGGGAAGAATAAAAAGATATAAACAAGTTTTAACACATAGTACTAAACTGAACTAACTAAAGATGGGCAGCAATCTTCAGTTTGGTCCCTACCTTTCCTGAAGTTCACTATGCCCCTGTGAAGACATGCTCTGTATTTTGGAAATTATCCTATTAACTTTAGTGCTGTTGTTCTCATAATCTATTAGATTTTCAGTGACATGAGGAGAAGCAGTGAAAAAACTCCTCACTATTTTTCCATCAATCAGATATGTTTGCATGATACTGCAGTATTAAATATTCCTGTAAATTACACACACACCCCCTGCCCCAGCCTAAGAGGGTTTGACTGTCCTACCACTTCTATTCCACATCATTAAGCTAATTAGTATAAATTAGTATAAATAAAGCTTCACAATTATAAACTGTGATAAACCGTGAAAGATGTGCAGGAGACAGTTTAAATCTAAAATAATAACAAAGTAAGAAAGTAAACCACTCAAAAAAATAAAGAAAAAATAAAAGTACTTTTAGGATACTAAATTCGCATTTGTTTATACCTAAAATTACAAAAAAGCAATGAAACAGTGAACAGGTAGAGGCTGGCACAACGTAAGTAGCATCCAAAATTAAAATAAAAATAGCATTCTTCATCAAACTGTTTTAGTCTCACCGCCTGTGCTGCTCAATCTCTTTAGCTCATCATCTTGAAAATCTACCCATGTAATCAATACATGCCAAGCCATCACAAAACAAAATGAGCTCAAAATAAAAGAGCCTGTTGCTCACAGGTAGTTCTCAAGCTGTGCCCTATGTTTTTCTTTTCCCTGTTACAGATGTGCAAAACTGTACTTGTCTTTTCGAAGACATCCAGGAAGACATACACACAGCCAAAAACCTGAAATGCCAAGTTCTCAGCTCTTGAAAGGCCAACTTAGGCAACAACAGGACACCTCTCGGCTTTTTCATGTCACAAAACTCAGGTATGCTCAACAAACTGGCTGTTGTTTCAGACTGGCTATTTTCCCAAGCTCAGTCCGAATGCTGAACCTTTTCAGACCTTCTTTGTACTGTCTCATTTCAGTGATGTTCTTGTGACATTTAAATTTACATAAGCATATTACAAATTTGGCCCAGCAGGAATAGATTCCTCCCTATAACTGGGTATTGTTTTTGTGGCTTGGTCATTAGTAAACTTGGTTGACTTAACCTACTTCTTGGGCATTTATACACAAAGGATATCTGGTCATATTCAATCTGTGAATTTGTACACAAGCACAGATGTTTCTCTGCCTGAATGAAGAGATCAGGACAGTTACCTTGGAAGGCAGGAACAGTCTCTTTTAGCAGCCCAGGAACAAGGGAAACAAAGTCCTGCAACAGGTTAATACAGGTGGTATTTGCCATTTGGGTAGGGGTGACATTTTCCAAGTTGCCTGGGGGGATCTGAATGTCCAGTTCACATAGTGCAAACAACAATTTTAATAGTAATGCAACATCTGCAGACTCAATCAATCCTGCTTATTGAGGCAAAACTCCTCATGAAAATGAGAAAATATTATCAAGCTTCCATACAAATCCATTTGTTGAATTAACCTCTAAATAACTTTCACTGATCCATCTGTTGATTCACTGTGCTCTCAACTGCCTTTGAGTACTCTGCTTTTGCAATTTAATGTCTGCCCTATTAATGCTTAGCCCAGACTTTTCCTTAACGTTCATCTCTTCCGTGGGTATTAACTTCTCTAAGTTCCCTTCATGTTTACTGACATGATTAGTCTTTCATTTGAACAACACTGTCCTACAGTGCCATTGTACCTGCACTGAACAGCAGCACAGAACTTTCAGCTCCTCAATCACCATGAGATGACAGGAGTACACTCTAAAAGGTTTTTGGGTTTTAAGTGTTGGGAAAAGGCAGCAGACAGCAAGAGAAACTAAAAGTTTTCCAGTAACCCAAAAGATAGATGCAGCATAGGCAAAGATGGTGTAAACCTTCAAACACTGCCCCATCAGCCCAGATGGATGGGTGACTTCCAGAGGAGGAGAAGCCACTGGAGCATCTGAACACCAGCAGCTTGAGTTGTCTGCTGACCACATGGTGTGGATCCAGTGTTGGGTCTGAGCTAAAGGCACTTTTCTTGTGCAGGAGAAGTGCAGCAGGACAGGCAATTTTATCGGGTCTTAACACTGATACCCACCTTGAAAGAACTTGGTCAGCATTTCCAGGTGCCTGCATCAAGACTCTTGTGATTTTTCTGAGCACACAACTGAGTTTGTGGCCTTCATGCCCTAACCTGAAGTCTCACAAAGCACATGAGTGAAAGAGTAACAAAACTTGCACTGAGAATGTTGCTCTCAGGCTACGGAAAGGGATTAGTTGTTGTAGACCATAATTAAGTGAAAGGGAGAGGGAGGAGGACATGTCTGTGTTTTTTTCCATCAGACAAGGAAACATGCACAGGAGTCCAATACCTCATAGAATTAGTGTTGTCACTAGACCAGCAATTAATCACTTCAGACACCTTATCGGTCTCCCACACCTCCCTCGTGCAGCAGTGTCATCATTTACATTGTATAACATTGCTAACTAAAAACAATCTGGAGCCTTAATGGCCCACAGATCAAGAAGCTGGCAATGTCAGTGTCATTTCCCTGCCCTCTGCCTCTTAGACATAAGGTGTAAATAACACTCTTACATCACCAAAGACTTGGTATGGAAGTGGCTTGTCCTTCAAGGGCACAAACACACCCATTGCCAGCTACAAAGGGGATGGGGAGAGAAACAGTTCATGGGGCTCCAGAGCACAGAGAGGACACCCCATGGCATCTGCACTGAGGACACAACCTGAGTTCCCACTGGACTTCTGTCTGCAACTTTTTAATAACAAAAAGGCATCCACAGTGGAAAGTCCAACAGCTGAGAAACACACCTGCAGTTCTGTTGGTGGTAAAGTGTAGAAACAAAAAGGTCAGAGCACTATTTAGGACATCCAGTTTTCAGCTCAAGTCTCCTTTGCAAACACCACTGGGAGCTGATGGGTTTGCAGGGGCAGAACAAACTCAGACAGGCAAGTTTTGTTATCATTACAACATTAAGCTTTTACTTTCTACCCATAGTCTGACAACAACTCTTCAACAGCCAGAGAGGTGTTTCTTCAAGAGTAACAGAACTCCGTAGGGGCTTTATTCTTTTCCCCATACAATACATGCACTATGAATAATGAAATGTCCACCTGCAAGGACAGATAATTGATCTGGAAATCTTTGAAGTCAGGAATTCTTTGACACTAGTAGGAATTCTAGAAATCTAAGCAGATAGTCTTTTTTTAATTACTATTCAAAGGAAAGTTATTTTATAAATACCTCTGAAAGCAATGAGAACCAGTGACTCTGCAGATAGCACACACATGAAAATTCTTAAGTCCCAGTATCCTTCAGGGAAAGAATTAAAAACCTCAACCAACACAAAAAAACAATCAACCAAAACCTCAAACAAACCTAAACCCATATTATACCATACATACAAACCACTGAAAATAATAACTCATGATCTCATTTTTATGAAAAGATTGTTCAGCTGAGTCATCTAAATTGTGCTTTTGGTTTGTTTGTTATTCAAGATTTGTCTGGGGCTTTTTTTCAGACTGAGTGACTGAAATACCTCAAGTTGGCAAAGCCCAGCCCTTGGAAGAACAGGAAACGTGCACACTGGGTTATAACTTATTCACTGACATTTCACATGCTGTCAAGTTCAACTCAATGCAAAACCAATATTATGAAGAAAAGAAAACCGGTTGTTTGTTCTACTACCACATGCCACACACCAGGAACTTGATTTTACATGCTTTGGACTATGTAACTCTAGGGGCCAATCTGAAGAAGGTAAAACCCTGATGTATTGCTCAGCTAAGAGTCATTTAGATTCAGTTTGTGTTAGAAGTGGGTTTAACCATTTACTTAGTTAGTTACAAAGCCAGTTAAGAGCCTCTACTTCAGTATGCAGCTGTAGGGGAGGACCTGAGGCTACAGCATCTTTGGGTAGAACCATGGGCAGACACACACATGGAAATCTTCATTCCACACACCAGGATGTTTGACTTACGCTGCTTGAAATGGGTTACTTCTGCTCAGTCTAGTATCTAAAATATTATGGGTCTAAAAGACTAAGGAGGAAGAAAGAAAGATTCTGGTATATTTTTCCCATGATCCTCAACTCAAAAGTGTTCCTATGGGTGAAATTGCCTAAGGTTTTCTTGAACAGAACTGTTTTAGACTGTTCCAGCAATGGCATCATTATGGTTCTGATAAGCTGGGGAGAGAAATGTGATTTAAGCTCAGCTGGCAAGTCAGCCCCACATAGCCACTCACTGGTGGGATGGGGGAGAGAAAAGGAAGAGGAAAGGTGAGGAAACTCATAGATTGATAAAAGGCAAATTCCAAAGAATATAATAATAAATATTGTAATATAATAAACAATATTTTGTTATATTTTATTTCATATTTATAATAAAGTGGTGAGAAAACTACTTGTGCAACAGAATAAATGTTTGCAGAAACTTCAAATGGAAGAGCTCTAAAACAGTGGTATTAATATTCCCTCCTCACTAAAACCACTATTCTTCCCCCCAGCTTCAGAGGGGATGATAGGACAGAGTGTATCTGTCTTCAGACATTTCCACTCAGGATCACACAATCACAAATGTCAGAAGCAATGACCTGTTATGGCATTTACTATTTTTCTTTCCTTAGGTCTGGACTCCCAGCAGATTATGTTCTACTGAATACTTTAGGTATCATAAAGAAAGGTATTTTTACCTCTCAATTGGAAGACTACCTAGTGATATCTTAACTGATAAGATACTATTTTGGTAGCCCATTTTATTATCATAATGACTGGATAATGATAATTGCATGATGGAAGCTAAATCCTGATGCAAACTACCCAGCTGAGCACCAAACAGTGTTTCTTACAACTTGCTTGATTTGTTTCCTGTTGTCTTCTTCACATCGAGTTCTATTTTTGAATTTAAAGAAGTGCCCCCCTAACACTCCTGTCTCCCCTTTCATGCCTGTAGGTGTGACACTGAGCAGGCTGTCCCACCCCAAGCTCTCCTATCACAGGTTGGAAACTCCTTCCGAGGGCATTGTAAGAGCTGGTTAAACCACATATGACAGGCAATGGCAGCAAATGGGGCACGACCAAACTGCCAAAGTAGCTTACCAGATACACAATCAGCCACATGAAATTTTGGCTGTTAACACTGTTGTCTCCCTTAGGGAAAAAAACAAGTCTAGCAGCCAAATATTAAATCTGCATTTCTTTAAGACATCCAAAATCTCCAGCATTGTATTAAGGCATGGGGTTAGACTCAGTAAGAACATCCCTGATTGCTCCATGGCTAATTAAGCCATCCACATGAATGGCTGCCAGCATAGGAACCTCCCACTTGAATCAAAAGGGAAAAAGCAAGAGATTGTCTGTGGTCTAAAGGCATTTCATTAATGCATATCTTTGGTCATAAATTACTGTTTACCTGTCAACTGGGTTCAGAACACACACGAGGTGTTCTTTGAAGTTAACCTCTTGGCTTTAAAGACTTTTATACAGCTATTGAAGGACTGTTTGATCTGAAAATCTGAGTCTTTTGAAGCTGAGAGCTAATGGAAGATTTTTTTACCTTTTTTTTGACAGTGATCAAGCAGTTAATGAGATAAAGTGATGGGAAGACAGGCTTAATAGACCATGCGGGTGCATCTCATGTTTTGGTGGTTTTTTGTAAGGATTAACAGGAAACCCAGACACACTCAGGGCCACATGAGTCAAAATCACAGCCAAGAAAATTAACTTCAGTGAGACACAGCTCCTTATCAGAATTAAAGCTATTTTGGGACTGTAGTCTAAACCCCCTCACCAACGCATGCAAAGTAGAAAATTGGGCTATTAGGGATTTGGCCTGTGCTGGCTTTGCATGCTAAGATAGCTGGTCCCTGACACATGGCTGATACTCCAAGGAAAGGGCATGGCTGAACAAAATGAAGAGCTGATATAAATGAACTATACATATGCTCCTAATGTTTTTCAAACCCATCAGGCACAGAGTTTTCATAACACCACAAACATTCCAAGGAGTACCTTCTGAACCCCTGGAGCGAACCTTTTGAACTGTATTATTGAAATACAGTGCTTTCCAACAGCAAAGCTAATATTAAAGCATTAATGCTTCGAGATACACAAACATCCTGCTCTTGTCAAACCAAATCCTCTGACAGAGTGCCCCAGTTCCATGTGCCACTGGCAGAAGTTAGCTGGCCTAATCCATGTGGGATACAGCACCAGAAAGCTCAAGCCACAGAAAAGGACTCGTGCAGTTCCAGGACAAATTTTGAGCCGTGTACAGTAAGCCTTAATGAGTAAAAGAATTAGGTAGTGGATTGATTTTCTTATATTAAAATATGAATAGTCCAAAATCATTGCTTAATTTACTATGAAATGGAATAATCCACTTGGCTAGTTATGTCTGCCTTGCTCTTCACTAGGTTTTGTACAAATCATTTACATAAGTCAGAAGAAGAGGTCTAAAAATACAGAAAAGTATTTTTAATAGACTTTAAAATAAGGTCGTATTCTACAAGCAATAGATAACAGCACATATTTGTAGTGAAAAAAATTTCTCCCCCCTAAATTCTTGCTACTTTTGCAGACAAACAGTAGGACTACTTTGAGCCCTAAAAAAGAGGGGGAAAAGAAATCAGGCTATGTATAAAATCCACATTTATTTGTGTCTTTCTTCACATAAAGCACAGTGTTCCCCTTGAAATCAACACCTGAAGATGATCAATCAGTCAAAACAGTTGGTGAGCTAACTGAAATGCTGAAATATAAAGAAAACAGCTCTATAAAAATACTTGCAATCTGGCTCAATAGCTTTGTGTACTCTAATTCAGCCTTCATAAGTGACGGTAAAATGGCAGAGGATTTCAGTCCTGCATCCTCTAAGGCTGCACTATGTGTGACAGAAATGGCAAACAGAAGCCATGGGAGGAAAAAAATAGGATATTCCCCTTTTTTATTTTTTTTGGCACTTTCTGCTCTGGGGCAGCAGTGCCAAGGACACTTGTAAACACCTACCAAAACCAATAAAAAAGTCAGGAAAAAAGTGCATCTGACACATAATTTAAAAATCCTGTTATGAGCTGTAGATGCAATCACTGCTACATGAAAGAAAGCAGTTACTCTCCTTCCATTATTGCCCAGAAAGAATCTAATAATTACTAACTACATTTGTATGTTTTCTTGTAAGTCTTCTGTGATGGCATAGTTAATAAAGTCCAAGACATTTCTACTCTGCTATACTTGCAACAACCCACAGAGTACATTTGCTGCTAATATTTCCAGAAGGAAAAAACCAAACCCCACAACAACCCAATGCTAATCCAGCATCTCCACTCTGACAGCAGCCAGTACCAGAAGTTTCAGGAAATACAAGGAAATCCCAAAGGAAACCCATCAGAACACATTTTTCTACAGGGAAAAGCATTCTACAGATACATAGGCTTGAAGAAGGGTCACTTGGTATCCCAAGAGGCAGGGAGGAGTCTGGTCTTTACCCTTCATTTAGGGTGAACATATCACTGTGCAGAACACCAAGTTGAGCATTTTAGTGTTTTGAGTGACAGGAACACCTTGTATGTAGAGCAAGTCAGCAGTCACTGAATGCCAGTTTAGTGTCAAATATGTTTTTTTCTTACTATGACCTACCTTGGCTTTTCATTTCATCTTAATGCAATTACCTAGAGAAGCCTTTTCCATAGTTACCTCTAAACTAAATTGGCTGGAAAGGAATATTTACTTCTTTTATAGAAGTTACTTTTGGGAAATTCAACTGGAACTAACCACAGTTATAGAGGTCAGTGCTATAGAAGGAGTTATTCTCTCCTCATACAAACAAGTCTCAGCTTCCTTTGCATGTGAGGAGTATTTGCAGATTTCTCAGTAACAAATGAAAAAAAACAAACCACAAAACAGTCAAAGAGAATTCACTTGTGTTCCAATGTCAGAAGGCAGCCCACAAACCTTATAAACCAGCTCATAAACAGAGAAAGAAGCCCTGGCATAAGACCAGGTGAAGTTTGATTACAGCATGCTGCTTTCACATATCACCAGAGTCAAGAATGGGATTCCACACATATTTTGAGAAAATGCATACTCAGATTTAAACACAGCACATCTTGCACACAGTAACCACAACAACTCATTTCAACACTAAATATCAGATAAAAACAAACTGGAAGAATTATTTTACACATGTCAGCACCCAAGACTAGGTCTTACAGCCACATCTTCCTGAAAATTCTTCCTAAATATGCCACAAAATTAATTTTGATATTCTCATTTTAAAACTATTCACTTGAGCACTCCTCTGGTATTTGCATCACAAGTTATTTTTGAGAACCTGAAACTCAGAGGGGGGAAAAAAAAACCCATGAAGGGTAGAGAGGGTACCATGACTATTAACCATTAATCAATGGCCATTAATAACAATGAGGGAGCTGCAAGTCAATAAAACTGGTCTGCTTTAACCCAATTTTCAACCCCATCTAAATTCAATTCAGTAGGTCATTGAGCAATTGGTGATTTTTCTTTCTTGATTCAGATTTTTACAGCATAATTTCTTTTCCAAATTACTTGATTGAGACAGTTACATCCAATTCAAACCAGCTTCCTTCAAGCTGGAAGTGAAGACTGGCACAACTTGGCTACACTGATCAGCTTTAAGTGCCTGCAAGGTCTGGTGTTGCAGTGAACTTTGGCAGCTCAGTTTCACTCGTGCTGCTTGTCAGTGAGAAAGGGAGTGGTGACAAGAAATATCCATGAATATGCATGCAAACTAAAGCTGAATTTTGATTTGGCTGCATTCATAACCCGTTTATGTTCATTTCTATGGATGATCAGATGCTGGAGATTTATTCATGGAAAAATGAACTGACCACTCAGTCACCAAAAGGGATCTCTGAGCAGCACTTTCAATGGCCAGGTCTACCAGCACTGGTGAGCTACACGGGTCACCTAAATGAGACGAGGGAAACAAGCAAAAAGGAACAAAAAAATAAAAACTACCAATATTCACAGTGACACGTTTACAGATGAGCTGCTAATCAGTACCAATTCACTGAGGAGTGGAAGTTCAGTGGTCTGGGTTCAGTCCTGTGTTTAACCTCAGGCAATGTGAAGTGCTAATAACCATTTCTGTAACAAAACATTTGGGAAGCTACAAGGGAGAGGCATGGGATAGGAGGGATGGCTATCAGAAATAAACCAGGGAACTGTGCACCTGCTTGCTGCCCTTTCACAAATGCAACAAAGCCATTTAAAAAAGAGGAGGAAATAGCTGATTATTTATTATGACAAGTTGCACAACCCTACATGACAACCTTGACAAGGATTTCAGTCAAGCCCACTATGATTTCAGGTTTACTGAACATGTGCACAGAGCTAAGGCACAAGCTAGCTGTGCTCAAGGAAGAGATTATCTCACCTATTCTCTCTTATAAAGATGCTCTTTGCACACTGGACAGTTCTCTAAGCTATAGAGAACATCAGATTTCAGGAGGGCAAATGGCAACTTGGCTTAATCGGGAGCCATCAGGGGAGTTCCGTCACACCACTTTCTTCCCCAGATTATATGAAAACCCCAAAATGTGTTACAGAAGATTTAAGTCAGAGCAGCACAGAGCCTCGACTGTAAGACTTACATTTCGGACTTTCAAATTCTTAAATTTGCCCTTTACTTTAAAAAGTCAATGATTTCACCAAGAAAGTTTGATTAGTTTCTTTTACTTTCTGTAATGAAGTGCCATCCTTTTTACACTTGAAAGGATCTTTGTAATAATGCAACATTGATCTTTTGAATACAGATGAGCTAACCTAGAGATAATAGGATTTGGTACCCGAAAAAAAGGCCTTCTGAGTATGTATAACTAAGGCTCCAGTGCCATCAAGAGGATTTCAAAGATAAAGCACCTGTTCTTGAGCAAATGTTTAGATGAGGAATCGTAATAATACTTGTTCATTTCCATTACATTTGTAGGTGATCTTTCAATGCAAAGGAAAAGTTCCATGTCATAACTGAGAATGTAACAAGCACACACACAAGTGAGTGACGATGCAGAACCAGCCACTGAGAGGTAATACATAGAAAGCAGCAGCCATCAGCAGCTTCCGTGGATAAAAACTTTGGAGCTTTTCTTCTTTTTGGGAGTCCTGACCACGCCATGGTCAGTTCTTTTTTAATTGTAAGAACATTTTCTGGAAGAAGGAAATGGTTTGAGAAAAGCATGAACAGCATTTTCCTAGACAGAACGGAAAACAAGGAACTTTTATTTCTTTTAAAAATATCTGTTTCTATATTTAAAACAGAGTTTCCCACCAGAGATTGTACCAACAACAGTGCCCAGTGGAAAACTGACAAGTTATCTGCAATCTTAACAAGTCACCTCCATGTCCCTCTTCCTTAGAGGGCCTAAGTACAAATCAATCATTGCCAGCAAACAGAGCATGAAATTGGGCATCAAAATACTTGGGATTTCTTCCCAGTTGTACTACAAACTTATCACATTCACTTTCCAACCAGCATAACAAATCTACACCTTTACTTCTTCCTCACCTTTCTGCTCATTAACTTTCACAACCACCACATGACAGCAGCAATTTCTTGGCACGTGCTTATAACACCCTTTCATTGCCAAGTCTGTTTGATAGTCTTAATAATTTTATTTAATTCTTTCCCTTGCAAGTACAGATCAGGTTTACTCTGAGAAGGAAAGCAGTGCTGACAACAATCTTAAAAGCAATTTAAGATGAATTTTGTGTCATTCACGACCTGTAACACAGAAGAACGTTTAGCATAAAACCGACCATATGAATTAAAAAAAATAAATAAAAAAAGACATTCAAACTACCTGTGCCACATAACACTTTGTTTAAATCTAGCAAAATTCAACCCTCCCTTCCTCCTCCAAGAAGAAAACAGAGCTTCGAATGTCTCATCTAAGCTCTTGCCAGGCTGCCAAATCGTTGTCGTAATGGAACAGCAAGAGCTGAACTCAAACTGTGCTTCAACACCGTTTTCAAACACAACTCTATTCCAAGTGTAGGCAGAGCCTCTGAGGAAGATAACATCAAGAGTCATTTCAAGTGACCTCTTTGAAATCTTTTTATGATATAACCCGTTAATAGGTTTATTGGGAATGCATTTTGCTCCAGAAAGATTTGTATTGGTCAGGATAACTTCAATTGGACTTTTCCTAGGCAGTGCAGTCATTTTGCTGGTGACAGCACACATGTGCCACCGTTTCAGCCTCAGCTCCCCAGGCTCTCAGGCTACTGAAACACAGCCATCCTATATTCAGAACATCAAGCACTTCTGTTAGACCATGATAGCAGCAGGATATCTCCTGATTTTTTTCTTTGCAAGTGCCTTCAGGCAGCACCTATAGATTGGTAGTTTAAGAAGAAAGACAGTCTGAGCCATGGCTTTTACTTGTAAACAGGAGCTTTGAAAGAGCAAAGGTGTGAGCTTGTTTCCAGTAAAGCAAACTTACTTTGTTGTTTGCTTTAGGCATTTTTGTGATAAATCTACAGAGTAGGAATGGATTTCCTGTCTGTCTCTGCAAACTTGCCTTTCCTGAACCAAGCAAAACTGCCAGAATTTTATTTCCACTGCCAACATGCATGCCAGGGTCAAAGACAAGGGGTCAAAAGCGCATTTCAGGATTAGGTCCATTTCTTTTCAATACTTATGCAATCTGCTGTAGTAAGTGAAAATTAAACACCAGGATTTCCAGGGTGTCAAGGAGCAGAATGAAAAGGCTCTGGCATTTTGTTCCTGACTGCTTTATTATTGCACTTCTCTCTTCATGTACAAGGAACTGACACTTCCAAATGAAGCAGATGAACACTCCATTTAAAACAGAAAAATGTCTCACATTATGAAAATGACATTGTTTAGCTAGATAAACAAAGCTGAATCCTGCAGAGTGTTTTCCACCCCAAGATCTCAGTATGTTTGACAAAAAAAAAAACCCAAACCAATTGTGATTATTTTTTTTAACCAGTTGAGAAAAATACAGCACAACATGCTCAAAGACACGCCAATTTTCAGACTTTGGGCCATTTTTATTATTTCTCAGCACAAACAGAACAAGCAGACACATTTCCACATACACCCAAAAAATTATCCTATTGCCTCCAGCGATTTCACCCTCCCTGGAGAAAAAAAAAAAAAAACACCTGAAAGTTTCAATGACAGGCTTGGCAAGCAGCATCCAGTGAGGGATGTGTTCACACCACCACCTAAGCATCATCTATTGCCCGAGCCTTCCAGAAGTGGGGAAAGGAGCGCGCTGCTTACACAGCCACCAATGTCCATCAGACTGAGAATAAATCAGCTACCCGACCGCTTACAGCAATAGAAACACACAAAGAAGGAATAAACACTCTGCGTTTTTAACTAGCTATCCTCTTCCACCCGCAAACTCCAAATCGCCTCTCGCGTCAATGCGGGGACTTTGGAGCCGAACATCAATGCGGCTGCGGGAGAGCTGCGGGACCCGTCCCGGCACGGACCGCCCCAGGCAAACAGCACCCCATCCCCACCACCGGTGTGTCCGGCTAATTGCGGCAAGCTCGGGAATTTTCTGATGCCCCATTCCTGTCCCTGAGCACCGGTGTGTTTGGCTCACTGCTGAAAATGCGGCAATTCTCCAGCATCCCATCCCCAGCACCAACGAGCTTAGTTGCTGTAAATGCGTGGGTGTTTTGATATCCCCTGCCCAGCAGCCACCACCGGTGTGTTTGGCTCACTGCTGGAAACACGGGAATTTTCCTCCACACAGCCCTCATCATTGCCTCTCGGCCTCAGGAAACCTGCAAAGCCCAACACCACAGCTCCCAAACACAGATTCTTGACTAAGTTAATGACATGGGAAGAGAAAAGGCTGTTGCAAAACATCTTTGCTGCTTTGCTTCAGTTCCAGTCTATTCCGTCTCAAAAGAGCTTTAATCAAACAAGGCGACAACCAAAACAAAAAACCCCCTCCACAACAAAACAGAAACAAACAAAAAAACCAAACCCACACAGTAACAAATACAGAAATCCCCAAAACAAACAAAACAACCCACCAGGCACACAACATACACTGAAAATACACCCCTCTCACAACAGAAGGGTTAAGCACAAGAACAGGTCCTTTAAGGACATAGTACACTTTCCAGGACAGGCTGGTCTCAAGAACAGGCTTGGGGAACTCCTCCAGGAATAGCTGTGCTTGCTGTTGCACTGGGACCAGGCACTAGAATAAACTTCTTCCCAAGCCAGCATCTAGAGCTCAGTTGTCCTGACAAACTCTAGATTTACACAAATACCACCCCACTGCAGTTTACAGGCTACTCACATCATTATCACATGTAAAGCTGCACTACTTAATGCATTACCAGAACACATTAATACCTGTCCTGCATCATTTCTTTCTTTTGCACAGGAAAAAGAACAGGCTTGGAGAACAAGCACTCTTTTTTTAGGCACAGAGCTGACTGCCAGCTACACTTACCTTAGGGAGCAAGGCCAAGGAAAGGTGTGAGGGTTTCCCTATCTGAAGGAAGACACGAAGACTCTCACAACTCTTCATTCTGCAACCTTCTCCCCACCCAAAACCAAAGTGTGTTCTCAGGGCTGACCCTTCAGCTCTAAAAGGAGTGCAACTGCCACTTGATGCACATCACCTGTGGAACTGAGAACCTTCACACCACTCACAGGTGTGGCTGTTACTGACATCATAATCACCCTGCCCACACCTGGAGCCCATAGCGACATAATTGGTTTGTTCCCTCCATCTCAATAAGGGTGAACACAGGGACAAAGCAGGGGATGATGATACACTAATGCAAAACACCTGTGAGAGGGACTAACCGACCCCACTGCCCACAAAAACAGGTGGTCTGAATTAGAAACCAGGATGAACACACAGTTGTAGACATCAAAGGCATGGACTCAGAGCAGTACATTATCAGATGCATTACCTGGAACACCTGCCAGAGCTGTGTGTTTCTAGCAAAGAAGGTAGTGAAGCCCTGGGAGGCAGAGCTGCCCCTTCCCACAGCCCCTGCAGGGACATGGAGCTTCGCACCTCCACCATCAGCTCAGCTTACAACGTGGGAATACAAAAGTGCTTAAAGATCAGGGGGAAAAAAAATCTTCAGGACTTCTTTGAAGTGATTAGCTCAAACCATTATACTTCTGAAAAAAAAAAGCACACCATGGTACCTCAGCAAACAGCAATTCCCCCCCAGGTCAGGCAGTGCACTTTTGAGCTCTGCACCACCCGTGTGAGGTGATCTGAGCCTCTTGGCTTCACTCTCTGCTCTCATATCCCTCCTGTGCTGCTGGTTGTGGGCCATGACCTGGGGGTTCATTTCCAGAAGAGAAAAATGGGGCAAACAGTCTTGCACGGTTGTTCTATTTTAACTAATTGCTGTGTGCAGTTTAGGGGTGAAGGTGTCTCTGGCCTCAGACACGAGGATCAGTTTGTACAAAAAAAGCCACATGTAGGGAAATGATTGTAAAGCACACTTTGAATAGAAGTGCTTACCTTGTTACAGTCTGGGCAGCATGAAGCAGGTAGGGAGTGCACTTCAGTGAGTTATCTGAATGCCAGAAGCCCCCATGAAACAGCTCCTTTAGTGCTTAAGGACTAGAAAATGAGGCTGTCACCTGTGAAAGGTATTCTGACCATTTTAATTCCTCTGTGTAAACGGGATGAGGCCTTCAGTACAGACTGAAAACGAGCTTTTGAAGTGATTTCAGTTTTAAAGCTCCATCTGTGTTTGATCCCCAAGGAGTGCTGGATGCCTGCTCTGAAGTGGTGGTACTTCAGCAATATGGCCATAAATAGAGAAGCAGAATGTGCCTTGGATGGGCACCTACAACAACTGCAGCTGGAGATATGAAAAACACACTGGGGTCCAATGTGTGGAGAGTTTTCCAGCCCAGCCACATGCTCTAAGATGAAAATGTCCCTGCTCTGCTCTGAGTTCTGAAATGTTTCACGTAGAATAAAAGTGAAACCATAAGAATGGCTGTGGGAGATGGAAATTAAGTTGGAGGCCCAGAGAGTTGTCCTGAATCCAGTAGCTTCCATCCCTGAGTTAATGCAACACATGACCTTAAACATACATTCCCTCACATAAGTTCCCTGACTTAGTTACTACCAGGTCCTTGATTCCAGGTGGGAGCTCTTCCTCTATTCCTCCCTTCTGTGACTGGATATTCTCAGGTGAAGAGAGGCTCAAGCCTCTGTGACAGGAACTGCTGCCAGGACTCACGTTATATTGGGACAGTACTAAAGTCAGTGGGGCTTTCTTACATGCAATAGAGAGAAACACAAAGCCTCAGGGATTCACTAAACAATCTCTGAAAATCAGATGGAGAATTTTTGTAATATAAGGGTTACATGATATTTATGCCTGTTGTCTCTACCTGCCACAATCCAGCTCACCAGCTTTGTTTTCTCAAGCTATGTTTATGGACTTTGAAATTGAGTCATCCTTTGGTTTGTGTAGAATTAAGAAATTTTCCCCTCCCTCCCCATAATCCAGATAAATGATATCCACTCTAGCTGTCCTGCCTACTCAGGGCTGCCAGGCACATTTATCTTACCTAATCTTCTTTTCCAGGATCCATGCTGACTCCCCTTAAGCAATTACATATATCTAAATGTTCTCTGTGCATAATTGCTCTCCATGTATTTTCTGCCGCTGAGATCAGATTTACAAGCCTGCAGTGTTCTCAGTCTTCTTCTAGTCACTCTGCTTCTATTAGATGCTCACTGGTGCCTAATGCTGTGCTTTGTCCTTTAATAAATTGTCAGTAAAGTACATACTTTATAAAGAAGAAGTCAAAATGGCCACCACTAAGACTCAAGAAAAGAAGCTTTTTAAGTTATGTTTCTCTAATCTCACCCAGCCTAGAGTTTTTTTCTTTCCTATAAGCCTGACAATTTCAAAAAGCCAAGATGAAAGTGCCTTTCTCAACACTTCCCTACCAGGGAGAAGCAGGAGGGGCTGCCCATGGGGCCAGCAGGCAGGCTGAGCTCCTCATGCACTGGGCACCGCTGACAGGGAGAGAGAGGGGCAGTCACCAGTCAGACCAAACCCTGCCCCAGGGCCAGGGAAAAGGGACTGCAGGGCCAGTGGCCCCTTCAGGGCCCTGACATCTGTCTGCAGCATACCCTGGTGGGCTGAATTGCACCTCTGAGCCTTTCATTCCACTGTTAAATACATTACCCTGCATTTTTCATATCTGTTCAGTATTTGTTCTCTTTCCTTTATTGCCCCTCATAGTTACTGCCATACTTTTAGCTTTCTGTTATATCTCTTCCTACTTGAAGTTCTCATCAAAAATCAAATGAAAAAGAGACCAATCATAACCTGAGATCTGTAACTAAAATAAAAATAAATACTGAATACAGAGGGTAATATTTTGCTGAACTTCCATTTAACTCCACCTTTACTGCCCCAAAAGGAGGAGGAAATAAGAGTCCTTCTCTCTGTCCTGTGAGAGGCACAGATAAGATGTACTTATCAACATGACAGCTTTATTTTCTTTAATCAAAATATGTTGTGTAGAGCATCTAGGACATTGTGTATCTGCAGCACAGAGCTCTTTGCCACAAAGGAATTTACAAACACAAACAACAACTCCTCATGTTGTTTAATTGTCCATGGATCTGGCTTGGCTGAGGAACCTAATGAATATCAGATAGAAAGCAGAGAACTTCCTGCCCTGGGTTTCTATTATTGTCTACAATAATAGGGTTTGATGTGCAGAAGTGGTGGGGACACTTCATAGTTCCTCTCCTTTTGTCTGGTGGTCTTGTTTCCAAGTCACTCTCTTCCTTTCCTCTGCATTAGTTTAATATTAACCTCCAGAGACAAAGCCTCTAGATCTGTGGAATATGCAGGCCCTTACCAGGAATGTCCCCGTGTCACAGTTGGATGAATCAGGATTCTAGAAGCTGAAGAAGCTGTACTTTTCTCCTGATAGAACAAACTAAGCAGTTCTCAGCAGGAGGGAGGACATTGTGAAAACCTCCCCTCTTAATTGCATAGTAGATAATGAAGAGAAGGGATATCACAAGTACAAGTAAAGGTTCAAGGATATGCATCAAGTTCACATGGACTGGATATATAACATGCCTTTTGTGCTTTTAAAAGTCATCTTGAAATGAACAGTACTCTTGGGAAGGTTGTGGGGATGTTGAGACATGCACTGTGTGCTGCAGAGTGGTCAGAGACTTAGTGTGTGTGACGGAGGTTTGCCCTTATGCTCTTGCTCTTTACATCCTGTTTGCATGAAAAGATGAATATTACACATTAATATTTTAGTTACTGAGTTAAGTATATCGTCATTTACACTAATGTATTTAACTTGTTTTCATATCAAGGACTTTTGTTTATGGACATTGGTTATCTTGTACTTTCACTGTCTCTTTACGTTTCTTTTTTTTCTTCTAGTGTCTGTTGCCTTTGTGCATCACTGTCATCAGTCTACACAGTTTCATTATTTTGGAGCTAAATATGCACTAAAGGGTTGAAACAGGCATGGAGAGACTTGGTTCGTTTTCCTTTTTCCTTAGCTACTCAGAGGAAGCACAGCTCCCCACAGGCCAGGAAGCAGGTTGATGTAGGTCCTCAGGGAGGAAACCCAAAGCTACTGCTTCAGCTACGTGAAGCAAGCAGCTCTTCATAATGCCTCTTTGGTATTCACACACCTGGGAGGGGAGGAAAAATACCTGTTGCTGTCACCTGCTGGGCTATATGTGCCTCTATTGACTGTTCCTGCCATTGCAAGACTGTTGATTTACAATGTAGATTAACTAATTTGAGAAAATATACAGAATATCGCACAGAGGAACGTGTTTTGCCTTCATTTGGACTCCTCTCCTATTCACAAATTCTTCCTTTTCTGCTGTCTTCATTTGGAAACTGAACTTGGGCAAAATAAAGCCTCTTTATATACAAGGGCATGTTGGTTAATTTTCAGTGCTTCAGACCTACACCCATCTTTTGAATCTCCACTGCTGCAAAGCATCTGCTGCTCAAAAATTTCTCTTTCCACTCCTGCTAGAATACTGAAATATATAATTCATCTTGACCTTGTGCCTTGTCAGCTTTTAATACTTCTAATTACCTGTCTGCTCTAGCATAATCATAAAACCTTTTAACATCTCACTCCAGTTTCCAGAATTTGACCTTCTCCAGCCTTGCTCATGAATAGCAGGCCAAATAAATTCACTTAGACTCCTGCCAGTTGTCTGTTCCCCTGTTTAGATCTCTCTGAATGGCAGTCTTGCCCTTGAGCACAACAACTGCTCCCTCACAATTTGGTGCCATCTGCAGACTTGCTGAGCATGCATTCCATCACCTCCCCCAGGTCGTAGATTCATCCCATTTGTTTCTTCCAGCTGTTAAAGAAAAGGGCACAATTTTCTTCACAGTAGAAATGGTGCAGTTGGCATTGTCCTTCCAGTATTTGTCCAAGGTGTTTGCCCCGGAGATGAGTTCTTCAGGGTTGTTGTTGAACTACTTGAACTTATATGGGATATTTATGCTACCTCTTTAGGTCTCCTGAGTCAAGTGAACTAAGTGGCTGCAACTGGTATGCAAATCCAACCTTCTTTTTATGGATTCTTTAACCTTGACTCCTGTTAAGCCTTTTTTCCATACCTTATTTGCCCATTCATCATAAACTACTCTCCCGATTTTCTTATATTCTAATGACGCAGAATTTGCAAGTCACTCACTATTAGATGATGCTCAGTAGTTCTGAAAATTAGACCATTTGTTTGTCAAGTTAAAAATAAACCAGTTGAATCAAATGGTAAGAACAAAATCTGGTATTTGAAATTGTAAAGTATCGGGTTGTTTTGGAAACTTCCCACACAGACAGTGGCAATAAGCACAACAAGCTGTGCATCCAACATATTAGGCAAACATAGTGTTTGTCTACAAAAGGAGGATCAGAAACTCCAAGCAATTCAAATCCCTATTGATGACTAAAAAGGTTTGTGTGCTTGAATACTGCCAGAGAGAGGAAGAAGATAGAAGCAAGTCAGAAAATGTTTTTATGTACAAGAAGGGGTTAAAATTGCATCAGTCCCAAAGGTTCCAAAGAAGTTTTTCCTGGACATACTGGCCAAAAATGTTTTTTCTGTCTTCTGGCAGATGACCAAGCTGGAGGACTAAGAACCTGTTCCCACAACTGCTGACCATGCAGGCTGTTCCCTTAGCTCAAACAGCAGAACCATGCTTGTTGGTCCCAGAGAACCTTTCCCCATTCAATGTTTCTCTAATTTCCCTGCTTGGCTACCAGTAACTGAGAACAGTTAGCTTTCCCAAATTTCTTTAAAGTAAAATCTACAAGCTGTTTTGCCTTTTACCAGGACAAGAATCCCCCAAAATGCTGTGTAAGCCCTATCTGCACAGATTCTTACACAGCATTGTTATTGGGGCTGGGGTAAGAGCAGTGGCTTTGGGGATCTGATCAGGTCCATCCCCTGTGGTTGCACTCACTGCCACCACTACCAGTTCCTAGACTGCAGTGAAAAGATTTGGAACTTAACTGCTGCACTCTTTGATACTTATATGACAGTAACCCCAACAGAGTACTATCAAAACTTAAAAATACATGTAAGGCAATAATCTATATCCTTATTCACCTCTCATCAAGGTACTCCCAAGCACTGAGGCTGCGAAGTTTTATACCTGTACTTAACTGTAAGAATGGTAAGGAACCCTACTGAAATCAGTGGAACATTAAGCACAGACAGAAATCTTTTCTGTAATAGTTTTCTTAATGTAATTCCTAATCCCTGCTGGCTACACACTTTTTCTTTTCCCATACCTATTAATGATATTTTTTCATGCTGGCAAGTGCCCTATGACATTAAACAGCAGTCATTATTTTGGAAGCTGCTGTCACAGAACAGCCAATCCTTCTCAAGAGCCCTTTCTCAGGTTATAAAGGAGCCATTTCAGACAGACGCCTCACTTCTCTAAGGTTTTAATTAAATACAAATTCAGGCAAGTAAGAGTTATAAAGTAAACAAACAACACTGCTGAGCCACAAGTTCCCCGAGCTCAAAGCTGCAACTCAGGGACTCTCAAGACAGTGCTAATCTTACCCTTCAATTTATCTCTGAACTCAAAATCTCAACAAACCCACTGTGTATTGCAAAAGTCTATGTATTTCTCTCTTATTATACATTTAATCTAAGTTCCTGCTATACTGTAATCCCCAGATATACAAGCAGTTTCATATGTGAGTGACTGGCTGTAAAGTCAATCATCAAGCCAATAGCTTAAATGAAAGTGTTGCACTTAAAAAGAGCATCCTGATTTGATTTAATTACAGAGCATGTGGGAACAGAATGGTTAAAAATTTAGGTAATTTATATCATTAATGAGCTAGTGTAAAACAACCTCATGTAAATTAGTGCAGAAATCACTGATATAATCCGAAATGAAGTTACCTGCTCTGCCAGGTGCCACACAGGCACAGGTCACCAGGATGCTCCTGCAGGGACCTCCTGAAGGTGCTCTGGAGCAGGAGTTGGTTCATCTACTGCAGCACACTCTCCACAGTCAGGGAGCTTCCTGAGCCTCCTGCACAGATTTGCAGTTCCTCCAAACAGACGCTGCAGAGGCACGGAGGAATCCTCCTGAACACTTATTTATCATTATATTAATTACTGAAAAATTGGTTTTGGCCAACTTGTCCTAATTCAGATGGCCATATTCACCTCTGCAGCAGCAGCACAGCCTCAAATGCAAAGAGTTGAGATAAATGCTTATGTGTGTGGTGGTGTTATAGGTGGGTGATGTCAGCCAATGGTGAGGGAATTGTGTCAGCTATCCCTCTAGTAGTAAAGTGCCTTGAGATTGCAGTCTCCAAGGGGGATGCTGAGGATATGGATCCCCTCTAACAAGATATAACTGGACTTTTCTTCACAGAACTGACAGAGTCGACCCATTTCCCATTTCCTTTGTAACCCTTGGAATAAAGACTCCTTTTTCATTATTTGGTACCAAAAAAAAAGGTTAAGAGGAACCGTTGTTTCCATACTTTAATTTAAGCATTTACATTTAAGATGATACTGATTTTGTAATTTGCTATGATTTTCACCTTTTAAGCATTAAGGACAACTTTTCTTGGCAGGAAAACTATGTAGCAAACAGACCTGACCGTCAAGAACATACTTGGCTTTCATCTTCCAAATGTCACAGCCTTCAGCTTATGGCTGCAAAAGAAAGAAATTACATCCAAATGGAGTTTGGTATTTATTTTATATCGTCTACATATGGAGCAAAATGGAAAATACATTGCTAAATAAATATAATTGCCAAATTTTATCATTAACATACTGAAATAGTGTCTATTTATCTGAACAGAATCCACACATTTGTACAAAGGGATGGAATATCTCAGGTTGGGACTTCCCACATATTTAATTGTGACAGCTTGAAGTTCATCATCACTTTTGCCAGAATTCAGGCAGAATTACTCCAAAATGCCTGGTAAAAGGAATAACATAATGAACTTTCAATCTAGGTTTTACTTCTGAGCCATACTCTAAGTTAATGAATGAAAGGAGCTACCCATTTAATGTGGTTACAGTCAGTGTGAATTACTCCAAAACCTTTTAGGTTGATCTTTTCTTGCACTTCAAAATAAATTTTGAGTTGTCAAAACTGCACTGTCACAGTTCAGTAGAGGACTGAGACTTACTTACTTGCTCAGTATGAAAAAAAAGTTCCAAAATTGCAATTCCCTCCTCGTGCCCAACTTATCCGAATTATGGGCTTTATGTTTGGGAGAGAAATCATTCTTTTATCTTCCTGATCAAACTGCTCCCTTCAAGGGGAGATGTCAGAATCTTCCTGATCCAGTCCGGGATGTTTCAGGCTATTTTTAAAACCTTCTGTACCTTTTGTGTATGCATTTATCACATCCCCAAGACAGTGACACATTAATAGAGAAACTGATCCAATCAAATCTAACTGTAGTTACTGAATTAGAAGAGGGAAAACCAACACTGAAAAGGCACATAGACTTACAGAATTGCAAAAATTTGCCATCCTGATAGCAAAGAAAGAACCAACTACTGTTTCTCATGCCGGCAATATACATTTATTGTCATTTTGGAGATAAATTACCATGTGTATAATAGGACTTCAGACTAAAACCAAATTGGGATTATGAATGCTTATCATATGGCAGTTGAAATGAAATGACTGAACATAAAGCCAACCTTTAACAGACCTTCGGTTGGTCTGGTTTTGTACCTCCTCTCCAACCCCTTCTTTTTTTTTTTTTCCAATTAAACCTGAACATCTTTCCCTCCTGCTTCATTTAAGCCTCAGAAAAATAAATGCTCACCCAAGTGCACCTTTTACTACCTTTACTAATAACCTGCTGCCAATAGGAGAACATTTATACTGTTGATTCTACAACCTCAGAAGGAAGCAAACCTTTACAAACCATGTTCTTCCTCCACTTCACCTGGCTATTGAGTCCAGCTTTAAAGACTAGACTTAAGCAGATTATAGACTTATATTAGA
This sequence comes from Campylorhamphus procurvoides, assembly GCA_013396655.1. Classification (NCBI taxonomy): domain Eukaryota; kingdom Metazoa; phylum Chordata; class Aves; order Passeriformes; family Dendrocolaptidae; genus Campylorhamphus; species Campylorhamphus procurvoides. Next base: position 2,682,967 of record WBMV01001018.1, read on the forward strand.
GTATTGTGGTTACATTATTACTCTGCAAACCTTCCCAGAGCAAGTTGCATCAGTGCAAGGTCTGACAGTCTGTGCAAAAGAAGCTGCAGTGCTACAAATTCTCAAACACCTTTCCTCTACATCTTTCATGTATCAACTAATAAATATTTTCTTCCCATCAGTTTAACCAATCCCAAATACTGTCCCTCAAAAAGAGAAAGATGAAGATATTTTATGCTTTTATACAAAAAACAACCACCCACCCAGTCACAAAAAAAAAAAAAAAAAAAAAAAAAAAAAAAAAAAAAAACA
>WBMV01001018.1:2683262-2719727 GCA_013396655.1 Campylorhamphus procurvoides
AAAGACAGAAGAAAGGAATCCTCCAACTCCAATCCTCTACCCCCAAAAAACCCCAGGTCAAAACTACTGGCTCCCCACCCTCCCCACCCTTTTTACAAGTCACCATTAAAACAAATGCATACAACTTACTGTACAAATACAAAGCTGCAGGCATTCAAGTTACAGAGCATTCTGAAAATATTTCAAGCATAAAAAGTACACTTGATAATTGCAAAAATAAGGTTTCAGTTTTTTAAAAAACATTCTGATCAAAGCTCAAGCAAAACAAGTATTTAACTACTCCTACTTTAGCTTAACTCCCTAAGAACACCACCTTCAGAAATTAAAAACAAAAAACTCAGATTTTTGGTGATAAAGTAACTGAACATGTCTTTTAATGAAGAGAAATGGTATGTACAACGACACAGACCTTAAGCATCAACAACATATTTCAGCCAAAAGTAAGTCAGCAAGTGAAGTGATTCTTAGCAACACATGGTACTGAATACTAAGAATCTCAATCTGCCAGGAACAGATATTAAATTAGACTGGTACAAATGGAGGAAAAGATGCATGACATCAAATAGGCTCAGTTTTTGTCACTGAACTTTTCATAGGCTAACAGTTTCACTAGTGCAAGACCATTTGTTCACCCAATTAAATGAAAGCTCATAAATGTCACAATTTAAGAACACTCATACAAAACTATTTTTTCTTTTAAAAAAGTGCCACATAGCATACTTTTACTAAAAAAGTTACAAACTAATGGAAGACTGTCTGCCTCCATCTCTTGTCAACAAGGAAAGGCCAAAGTGATTCTTTGATCCCAGCTCGAAAGGGTGTTCTCTGACCTATCCCCAGCATCTCCAGCTTGGAGCAGTCCAGCTGAGCATTCCTTGGACGAAGAGCACCCACAACTGGACTATCAGTAATCTAAAACAGAAACAGAAGATTAAAAAACCAACACACCAACAAGTAATCAGAAGTGACAGGAAAATACTTACATAAGCACATTAGAACTTCTTCCTCAGAGCTTTCTATATAATATGTTCCCCTCCTCTCTTTTCTGGGGTTTTTCTGGTTTGGGATTTTTTATTTGACTGCTTCTTTTATGGTTAATTTCATTTCAACAGATGTCAGGCAGGACGTTGTGAAGTACCTTAAGTTAAATTTTTCCTCACTCAGTTAGTGCTACTATTTGTGCTTTTCTACATTTTGTTCCCATTTTCACTCTATGATTACAATCACAAGGTAAGAAATGCTCTAGAATGTTAAAGGAACCATGGCTTCATCAATATAAGAGTAGATTTGGGCACAGAAAATTCAGATTAAGTGTTCTCCATTATTTTTCTTGCCATCTTCAAAGCCACGCTTCAGTTTCAGCATTTACCAATTCCAAATCCTTGGAATTTATTTTTTGTATAAATAAAATCTTATTTACATGTTATATTCTCACAACATTATCAATATGTCTTTAAGAGTGGTCTTACTTTTAAGTGTCAATAAAACTGCAGGACAGGCATTTTAAACAAAGCAAAAATTATTTGATGTCCTTAAGTACATATGCAGCCAGAAATAAATCTGTACCTTGCAGATTTTTTACAGATTCCCACCTTAATGTTCTGTCAATCTGTAAGCTTTTAAGGTCAAAGATACAACAAAAATATGGATTTACTCGTGACTAAGGGGAATTGTGCTGCAGAAAAACCATTACATTGCAGATTGTGAATCTGGCAACTGACTGGGTTATTTTCCCAATTCATCAGGTCAACACAGCTGTTGTTTTCCTGAGCTGGATCCCAAACAGTCCCCTCAACAATACAGCTGCTGTGCTGGACAGGCACAGCCCTCCTGAGGAGGAAACTCACTGGTACAGCCAGTGTGAGACCTACTATCCAGAATGACCAAGCACATCCATCTTTCTACACAGGGAACAACACAGCACTTACTGGTCTCAAGTGGCTGCTGGGAAGGTTGAAAGCATCTGCAATTGCACAGGCCATCTCATACTTAGTCATTTGCTCATTGCCAGACCAGTGAAATGTTCCTTTCACTGATGGGTCCTACAGAGGAAACAGGAAACACAGATGAAAAGCAGCAGTCAGCTGGCCCTCAGACTAATTCCTGGGCAAGAGCTGTGCAGAAGAATCACTCAGCAAGACCCCGTCCTGAAAGACACCTTAGAGCACCTCACCAGTGTTCTGGAAACTCTGTGTTTTCAGACAGCACCCAGAACTGAGACTGGAAACTGGTGGTACATGTATCTGAGCTGACTTTTCACAAACAGCCTGTATTCTGTAGAATGAACAGGAGGCAAAGGAGCAGCTCACTGACCAAACAAGGTAAAAGAGCTGGAGAGGAGCAACTCAACTGCTGCCAGTGAACTGCTATTCACTTACTCAAAAACAAAGGCAGAAGGCACCACACACATTCTGAATGTTTAAACCCTGTAGGAGTCCAATCAAACAGCCTGCACTATGTCCACCATATGTGGACACCATCCAACATGGTCCATGTTTGCCATGAAACATGTATGAAAAAATAAAGGTGGTTGGTGGTGGTTTGGTTCTGTTACTTTGCAAAGATGGTATCTGAAGGTGCTGTGGTGAACAAACACAATAAAGTATTTCTGTTCAGTGGCTTTATTTTGCCACTTTAGTGTTCTTAATTGAATAATCAAGGGCATCTTTGAGAATTACACTCAGCCACCATGGGGTTTTTTTAGTCCAAACCAACAAATTGAAAAAGGCATATTAAAATAAGTTAAGCATTTAAGTTAAACTTCTCTCCTTTATATCCAGAAGATAGATTACAATGTTCAAGTTTTGTCCCATCACTTCATTCATTTTTGTTTCAAAGACCACAATTCCCCCACAGTCATGTCAAGACACTGCAGTATTACAGCCAGTTGTTTCCTCCATCCCAGTGTTTCAGAAATGCAAAGAACAATGCATGTTATCTGCAGCTCTCAGTTGTTCAGAAATAAAGCTGAGCCCTCAAACTGTTTTCACCTTGCAGAGGCTCATTTCTTGACATTCTTACCAGCATTCTCTTCTCTGCCAGTTGTCTGCAAACAGCTGCTACATCCTTGACATTGGTAGGAAATCTCTGTTGCCAGTGGTCCATGTTGGCAGATTTATTACTGAACTGCACTTTATCAAACATAACAGTCACAGCACTTTCCTCCAGTCTTTCTACCTCTCCATACAAGACAGGAATCCTAAGTATTGCAGCTCCTAAAAGAAAGAATATTTTAAAAGTATTAGCATTGTTATAGATAGGTATGTATGCTGCAGCATAACCTGAGAAGTTGTTTGGAAGTGTTAAGAAATATGTTGATGATAGTAAGCATCTACAATCACAAATAAAAGGCAGTTAGTATGTTTGCTCTCAGAATATAATTTTAATTTATATCAAAACAGTTTATAAACACTAAGATTGTATAAATTTATTTCCATTTATGCCATTGATTTCCAGAAAGTTAACAAGCTTTCATTAACAACCCAAAAGGACCTGTTTGGATTAGAAATTTAATAAAAATTAAAAAACCTGACTGCACTATGGAATTACTCCAGCATTCCCCATCCTCCCTGGCTAAGAGGAAGATCTTTAACCCAGCATGCAGCAGCCTCCTGCATCAAGGAGGATACAATTTACCAGAAAAGAGACATAAACCTTGGAATGAATAAAAAGGTCTACAAACAAGGAATAGCTTCACAGAACACAGGAGTAAACAATAGTAGATTTCAAGACAGTGACTTGAGAAATTAAATTAACAGCAGACAAGTGCAAAGAGAAGGATAATTCATGATGGAATATATCATACTAATCTATTTCAGTCACGAAGACTCAAAAAGGCTCTGAGGGGAATTCCAAGATGGCTATGACAAATTCATTGAAAGTAATACAGATATTTTTGCTGAAAGAAAAGAAAAAAAAATCAGTCCTGAAAATTAGAAGCTGAAGTCACCAAATCATTGCTATTCTTAAAGGATTTGGAGGAAAAGCTACGGCTATTGGAGAGACAAACAGAAAAAGCTAACACAGAAATGCAAACCAGAATAAGTACACAGACAAGAAAAACAAACACAAAACCAAACATGACACTGACTTCCTGCTGCTCTAGAAACAGTTCTTTGGTCACTCAGCAAATATGTTCTTCCTCTTTTTAAATGCTGGTTGAAACAATTTTTTTTAAATAGCTTTAGAAGTATTCATTGTTTGAGAAGACAACTGCCTCTCTTTTGTTCTCATCTATCTGGGACAGGAGAGCACTAACCTCATGACCAACTGCTCTGAAGACCTACTGAAACTTTGCACCTTTACAAGCATGAGAACTAAATATAACTTGTATCATCTCCCAGCTGAAGTAAAGGAGCTTTTTAAAAAATGTAAAAACACCCAACCATTATTGGAGATTCTTGCATTGTACAATAGAAATGGACAGGGCAGTTCCTTACCCACCTACAGATTTGACACACTGAATTCTATCTACAAATTAGGGGTTGAAAGACAAATACATGTAAAACATTTATATTTGTATGAAAGAGCAGAACTGGTATTTTCAAGCACCTTTATCAGCACTACCTCAAAACTCTTTCCACTAGTAACACCACTGCAGCAACCCACTGCTGCCTGACAGATCCTGCTCAAAAAGGCTGAAACCAAACTGAGGGCTGAGTTGGAGGAAGGGTCTGTCAAGATACCCACACGTACTTGAATTTGGTGAAGTCTTATCATCATTACCAATCTAGAAGAGGGAGCAAACAGCATCACAGTCAAATTCAGAGATAATTTTTAATCAAGAGATAGAGTGAATGACTTACCATTTAAATTAATTTCTACTTATATAGCACTTTTCTTATTTTTCAGAAAGCCTCTTTCTTACCAGTAATGCCAACCCTATCATATATATTTTATATTTACTTACAGAAAGACCATCACACTAATTTATCTATTGCTCAGTTCTCTCTGACAGCACATTAACTAAAAACAGCCAAATCACTCTTGTATAAAAGAACTAAGTCTTAAATGAAAAAGAACAGACTTTTTTTCCTGATTAAGTACACTTTTAAAATTATGTTTGTATATTTTGAATGCCCATTTTTCATTAAGAAAAGATTTAAACAATAAATAAAAAAATCAGTTGCTTAAACTAGATATGCATTATTAACCCTTAAGGAATCTGATGTATTGCTAAGCTAGGTGGGTAAAAACAAAATGGGTGGTCTGCTGGATTCTGTAATGAGAGCAAAATCCACAGAGTAACAACAAGAGAACATGTTGATTTGATCTGCATTATTATTGTCTGGTTTTCCCTTTAAGTAAACATACATTGAGAACAATTGCAATGCATCCCCCAAATAACAGCAGCTCTACATCTTTTATCTTGCCTTAGGAAGAGTAGATTCAGCAGAGACAAATAATACAAGTGATGATGGGAACAGGTAAGAAATAAAGCTTTAGCCAACCTATAAGCAAGAGCAATCATTCATGAGTAAGGACTGACTCCTAATCACATTCTTCTCTAAACCCTGTTTCCATGGTTTTGGATCTTCGCCACTGATTTAGGAGTCTATTCATCTAATATACAACTGAGTAAAAATAGAAAGCCTCTATTAAAAATGGCTGAGTGTATTCCTACCTTCATTGTTTTCCAGGACTGCCTTTTCACCCTCCAGTTTGGTTTTACCATATAAATTCAGGGGATTTGGTGCATCAGTCTCTTTATAAGGAGGGCTTGTTCCATCAAATACATAGTCTGTACTGATGTAGATCAGGAACGCTCCAACTCCAGCTAGGAAGAAAATGTTTATACACAGTTTATTTTAATTCATGCCTTGTTTGAAATCCCAATAAACCTTTAAACAAATCTCCCATGGATCTCATCTTCTCTCCCCACTCATTCTTACTGCTTTGTTCACAGATCTTTCACATATCTGTGCACAAGACCCTTACATAAAATGGATGGATGGCACACTGATGGCAAAAGTGACGTTCAGCACTTAGAGTAACTTATTTGTATTGATGTTCCTGTATAAATAAATGCACTATTTTAAGAAGAAGCCCAATCCATGAGATGGTCTCCTTACCTGCCTCTTTTGCCAAGTTTGCTGAAGCAGCCACATTGAGCTGAGAAGCAGCATCTGGTTGACTTTCTACTACATCTGGCCTTCTCTCAGCAGCACAGTGCACTATAACATGAGGCTGGAAATTAAAGACTACTTTTAAACCACCAGCATGGTGAAGAGATTGCAGTTGCACCCTAACTCTAGCGATGACACCCTTCAGGCAAAAGTGAGAAGTAACCAAAGCAGTAGTGTAACTTTTAATCATGGCATTCTGAAAAGCATATTTTCTTTAGGGAGTACAATACAACCCTGCTCCTTCAAGATACCAAAACAATTTACCATTAGTTTTGCAGTGTGATTTTCAGAAGCTTCAATTTTACAGTGAGATTGAACTTATTTGTTTTGTCTTTTTAACTTTGTATAATAAAATGTATTAATACAACATGTATCTCTCTCTCACACACAAGGGTACTAAACAGTTTTAAATGAGTCATTTACTCAGGACTTATTTAACATATGCAGACTATTAAGGAGATATTTAAAGCCATTTTATAGAATTGCACCTTTTATAATGTATTGTGGGTTTTATATATATATATATATACACACTTTTCCAGGTAGACTGAAAAAAATGAACTCCTTACTGGACTGCAGCTGGACATGGTTACTGCTGTTGTATTCAGATATTCCTCCACATCACCAGAACTGTGTATTGACACATTACCATGTCAGTAACTCACATTGATCTTTCCTTTGCCCTGGCAGTGCCAGTGTGCTGCCATGTACAGCTGTGCCTGCAGCCTGTCAAGATGACAACAGCAAAGTCCAGAGCTGTCTGTCCCTAGAGAGCAAACCTACACTTGGGGTGGGGCAGAACACACACATTCGTCAGAGCTCTGCCAAAGTATCCTCCCCACTGCAGCCCCAGAACTCAGCAGCACTGTCCACTGACTACCAGACATATAAAGTACCCTATCCATCTGCTTCCTACTCCAGAAACTCACCTGAAAATCGTGGATAATGTCATGAACTGCAATAGAGTCCAGAAGATTAACCTGTTCGAATCTGGGCTGAGCTCTCCTGTATCCACAGCCAACTGCATTCCAGTTATTTCCACGGAATTCTTTAAACACAGCTCTGCCAAGAAGTCCTGTGGCACCTGTGATCAAAACTCGCCTGCTGGGAATGTCAACATCTTCCTAGGGAAATGACAACAGGAAAGTTTTGTTTCTACTGTAATTTTCTACTGTTTTTTCTTTAAAAGCATGTGAGGCTACAGTCAGAGCTACTGTATCAGACAAGCTTTTCCTGAGTTTTGGAGTGTCTCATGGAACACAAACATCTGGGAGCACCAATACTGTAGCCAGTCGCCTATTTAAACATATACTTAAAGACAATGAAAACAGAACTTTAGCAGGAAATTCATTTACTTTGACAACAAACCAAACCACAAGCGAGGACAGAACTTTAAGTTCATTCAAAAGCTGATAGCTCTGTGCAGTCTGAAAGGAGGGAAAAACAGAAGAGTCATGTCTGTCTGTCCAATCTTTTATTTTCCTTTCATGCTTTGCCTCTGCATCTACCACAAACAAGAGCCTGCCAAAAACAAAAATGAAAGCATATGCCTACCATACCAGTACAGAAAAAACTTTGGGTGTGCAGAACCCACAAACCCTGGATTTCCTGACCACTTTACACAAAAGGACAATTTGTGATAACTGACTATAATTTTGCACATCACAGAATGCCTCTGCTAAGCAATCCAGTAGCCCAGGAATTTCTGAGCATTGTACCAGACTGCTACTTTTGACTGCAGCACAGCAAGCAACAACAATTGCTTCCAAATTACTCTCTCTCACCCTTGAAATTGCAAAGCTTTTGTTCCAGAAGGGTACATGCAGAGCTCTGTGCCTGACGGGAACAGCCTATCTCAAAACAATTGCTTCAAGTTCCCAGCACAGTGCATGCATTTGTCTCAAGTCTAAAACTCCAGCTGAAGAATGACTTGTTCCCATCAGTACTAGATGAAAATTACTAACTTATATCTGAAGAGTTATCTGAAAATGACAGGCTACTGCAAGTGATATTTCAAAAAGTTACTCTTATCCTTAAATTTTACCTCGGAACACAAGTTTATTTACAATTTTTAAGGCTACCCCTGCTTCCCAGAGCAGCACAAGCAAGAACATGCAAGTACTGTTTTCTGCTGTACTTTTCCTCTTAGCAAAGTCTGCACAGTGTCACAGGACATTTGATCAGTGCTTCTACAGCCAGAGCTGCCCCAACAAATATCCAAGACTTGCTGCAGAAGGCAGAGTCAAAAGGTTCTTTAAAAATGTCACCAAGCATCTTTAATAAAGTTGAAAGTGGCCAACACAGAGCCAAGCGTCATTGGTAAAATCTGACATTTTTAAGCATCATTCATCTCAGTTTGTTTATCCTACACAGGATAAAGAGGATGTTACATCAGCAGCACACCTTGAACTGGACACAAACACAGCTTTCACCAAGCACAGCTTGCATCCTGTTGCTCTTGTCTGCAAGACTGATTGATTTGAATCACTTTTTTCTGAAAAAGCAAGATAAATAGTAGATGTTTCCCACGATCCAACACAAACCAACTATGAGTCTGAACCTACTTCACCTGGATAGAAGTTACACATTCTGGTGACACAAAACCTGCAGAGATGAATTCTTTCCTTATAAACTCCTCCACAGGACATCACCCAACTGCACAAGCATTTCTCAGAACTGCAGAACTCCTGAGCCCAAAGGCCCTCTGAAGTTCCACGTTCCCACCACTGCTGTTTGCTCCCTGCAGATGCTCTCACAAATGTGCACAAGCTGCTGTTGCTGCCTTACAGTTGTAGTCCACACATAGACAAGAGAGCTAGAAAGTACGCTTTGATTTCAAAGTAACTTTACATAGTTAGCATGTGTAAAGAATAAAAGGCATAGAATGTAAATATCACCCTTCTGCTTGCAAGTTTTGTAGGTATAAATGCAGGTCCCTGTTCAGATGAGCCTTGTGCCAACAAACCCTTCACATGTGTTTCTCAGCTGAGCCACAATCACGTTCCAATCACCAAGCAAGCAAAAACTTGTCTTCACAAAGCATTCTGAGTAACACTACTGACAAGTAGAATTTTGAGCTTCATAATGAACCATCCAATTTAATTTTATTTTACCTGATATCTATGTTAACTAAGAATTAACATATTAGAATTGTGTTTAGCAGTCTCATTCACATAAAAACAAGAGACAGCACTGTAAGATTAAAAAATAACACTTAGGAGACATCAGATTACTTTGTAGACACTAACAAAAACACAAAGTAAGAGCGCAATTTACAAAAAGAGCAAAACGTGATGCGTAATTTTTAAGCTTACATTTTAATTTAGAAAAGCATGAACTCAAACCACCAGCCCTAAGGAACGACCCCCAAAGGCCGGAAGCTCTGGGGGTAACACCGATTTGCAACACAATACAAACAAGTCCCTGCCGGGAAGGCTCGGGGGGCCGAGAGCTGGGCCTTGACAGCCCCGGGGAGCTCCGGGCAAACCCTGGGGCTTCCCAAACCCGCGGCTGACACTGCGCCCCACCCGGAGGGGGTGCCCGAGGCCCGCCCAGCCCTGAGGGGTCCCGGACGAGCCTCCCGCAGGACCCCGGTGCGGGACGGGCTCCCCGCGGGGCAGAGACCCTCCGTGCGGCGGTCCCGGTGCCACCTCGCGGGCAGGCCCGGCCCGGCCCGCAGAGCCCCCTCAGGCCTCCCTCACGGCGGGCCGCAGCGCAGACCCGCCCCGGCCGCGGGCCGCGCTCACCTCCACGAGCTCGCAGTGCCCCGGCGCGAAGCGGATCCTGAGCTCCTTCTCCCGGCCGACCATGGCCCGGCCTGGCCTGGCCCCGCCGCTCCCGATCCCCGATCCCCGCTCCAGGGACGGGCCGTGCCGGGACCGGACGGGCAGCGCCGCCAGGGGGAGCCCGCCCCGCGCACGCGCCGCCCGCCGCCGCGCGCTGATTGGCTGGGGAGCGCAGAGGGGGCGGGGCCAGGGGAGCGCGCACAAGAGTTGCGTTGATTCGGGCACGAATAACCAAAATCGCTGCTTTTGGTTAAAACATACGGCCCAGGGCACGGCTCCGGCAGGGGCAGCCCCACCCCGCTCGCCGTGAAACCTCAAAGCACGGTGGGAACAGCTCAGAGTCCTTAGGAATGCAGCCCGGGTTCTCAGGGCAGAGGAGGGAACGGGAGCGATGCTGAGTGTAGCTGGGTTGGTTCCTTCTTCATGTTTATGGTGCTTCGAGCAGTAATCAAAGTGATTGCAGTCATCACATGTCTGACCTTTAGCATTACCAAGTTTGCCTGTTGACACTGATCTTTCAGTTGTGATCTTTCATTTGTACAAAGCAAGGGGGAACGTCATAATTAGACCAAAATATTCTATTTGATACTCTATATGACTGCTAGAACACGACCCTTAATATAGCTCTGTCCCATTCACTAGATGTTACTTTATTTCTCCTTTTAGAATGGTGGGAAACAATAAGCATTTTCAATTTGTCTTAATCCAGAGCTTGATCTAAAACCAACTGGGTAAAGCCCACACAGAAAGGGATGTTGCCTTGGAGAAAGCAATCACTGCTGATGGTACACATCCTAGATGTGTAATTTCATGCTTACAGGATTACAGACTTGCTTTTCTTTAATGCAAGTTTTGAAAGTAACAAGAATCTGTATACAAAGTGTTACTGTGCCATTTCTGACCCACCAACACAGAGACCACGCCTGGCATTTTTTCAACAGGACTGAAGTTAAGTAGATGCATAAGAATTGGCTAAGACTCACTCCAGCCCCGTTCACACTTACATCTGCCCTGATTAATTTATTTCAAATTCACTTGATTAAAACAGTATTTAATTGGTAGTAGTCAAGGAGGAAAACCAGCTGATGCTATAGGAGCTAACACACAGTTGAAATCAGAAAAATCTACCAAAATTTAATAGAATCATAATGTAAATGAACTTTACTTATGACAAACAACTAATGTTTACAGGACAAAGTACATGTATATATACATATATAATTATTTCAGGTAGTTTCTGCCTTCTTGGAATGCAGATGCCTTTTTTTGCCTTGTAACAAACTCCTGACATTTAACTCTTCTGTTAACCTTAGAATCCTATTTTTAAATATCAGTAATTTTAACTTCAAAACCAGAAGAAAAATCTACAAAGAAGTACCAAACTGTTCAGCTCCCTGAGGTAACAACTCTCTCAGCACATCCAATGCCACACCACTTCCTCCCAACACCGACTGTGGATCTTAACACAAACCATGACACAGACATGAAAATTTTGCCTTCTAGACTTAGAGCAAAAGGGAAATAGGGAAAGCATTAACACTTGATGTCTGAAGCTAAAGCCATAAATCAGCCTATAAAATAGCTTTACATTTTTGTCACCAGTGTAAGTTACAAAAGCTACATATGATTTGTTATCTTCATTACATAATATAATCTATTTTGTCCTCAAGTATTTACCTGTACTTCAGTAGTGTTCTACTTATACTTTCAATTTCTTTAGTATCATTACATTCACTTTGTGAAACACTACGATTTCATGAAACAGCTAAACAAAAGTGATTTTGTAGTCCATATCAGTCACTCATCTAAATGGACCACTCATTAAATTAACATTTCACACTGTAATTCAAAGAGACTAAAGTGTAATTAAGTCTCTCTCTCCCCTGTTTGTTTCCTCAGATTGTGTAATCAAAGTATTGCAGCAACCCATTAATTCAAAGATCCAGAACCTTACCTGCTCCATTCCCACCAGCATTTCAGGCATTGCCTCAAACTACAGAGGGAATCACCAGCCTAGGAAATTATTGCAGCTCAACTGTGCATTGGTTCCTTTGTGTGCTGCACCTGCACAGAGCACATGGACTGAAAGCAGCACCAGCTCTGCTGACCTTTGAAACCCAAACACTAATCCAAGCCCTACATCACGTGTGGCTCAGGATCCTGTAAAGCTTTTGGTCTGGTCCCAGTGGTACCATTTAAGCAGCTCAGTATGAGCTTAAACTTTTACTTCATAAGAGGCAGCATGAGCAGGCACAGCCATTGTGTGTAGAAAATTCATTCAAAGCACTGGCACTGAGTATTACATAGTTTTCCTTTTATAGGAAACAGGAGGAGGGCTCTAATTAGGTCAGGCAGGTTGAGGATTGTAACAGCTCTTCCTTTTACATTTCAACCAAGCACAGTCCAGCCAGCTCTTCCTACAATACAGCAACATGAACAAGCAGAGAAATAACTTCTTGTTAAATCATGGACTTTTCAATTAAAATAAAAAAATGTACCACAAAATGAAAGTAATGAATTTGTGCAGTGAATACATAAGTCAGTTGAACTACCAATGTCAAGGTTTCAGTTTTGAATACTTTACTTCATATGTGTACTAAACTGGCAAAACCTCCTTGATTAAGTTGACATAAAGTACCCAATTTCCCCTTTATTTCCACCCTTTCCTTCACAGTCTTCAGAAGATCAAGTAATTCAGCAAATACACAAAGATCACATTAACAAACAACATCAAGCAATTTCTTTCCTTGGACCTGATGTGCGTGTTTTGTATATCATTTCCTAGGAATTATCAGTCTCTATAAGCTGACAGTGTCAATGGCAATATACCCTCCATGCCAAGCTTTGGGTACTGCCTCTGCAGCACCTCTGTGCAGGTTATCAGCAGATATAACAAGACCACAGAGTTCCACCTTTCAGTTAAGTCCAATATTTACTTCTGTATTAAGAGAAATTCACAGGAAATGAGAGGATAAGAGAATTGCAGGTCATATGTATTGTACAGTTCAGCTAAATCATTTCCCTGAAACTAGAAAATATGTAGTTTTTGAGGCAAGACTGACACTGGGCTTTGTTACAAAGACAAAACTAGAACAAAGAACATTGAGTCACACTGTAATTTCATTTTGGCTTTTATCCTTGGCTTGTGAACAAAATAGACAAATTTTTTAGTTTAAAAATTTTATTGTGCTAAAACATGCTTAATTTTAGATGCAGTTAAACAGAATGTTTCCCCCTGCCAAAATTCAAGTCTGTACAATGCATGTGTGTACAGTGAGTATCCTCCCACCCAACTGAGACAAGTTCTGTTGTTATTCCCTATCCTGTAGCACTGATCAATTCCAACAGCTGGCCACAAAGACTTTATGGCAGTTTAAGAGTCCAGTGAGCACAGCATTCTCAACAGACATTGCACTTTAAGACACTAATCTTAGCCACAGTATGCAAACATTCAGGGACATGCAATCAATTTGACTTTGACCTGAAAATCCTCTTCTGAAGATCTCAACAGCTGCAGTACCTACTCCAGGATTTAAATTAGCTTGTCCTGAACATAGATCCCATTGAGAATATCCAAATAAGTGTACAGTCCCATTTCCTGCATGGGTTCTATACTATGTAGGCCACAGAGGGAAAAGCATTGCTGCCATTGATATTGGAGCAGCCATAAACAACAAAAATAATTTAATACAAAACTGTATACATGAGATAGATGCAAAAAACCCCAAAAGCTTTCATGAAATCGGATTTGATTTGCAATCTTATTTGCCAGTGCTTACTCACCTTTTCCCAGCTTAAGCTGCTTTGTCCATAACAAACTAAGCAGATTCAGCATATCAAAAAAGTGGAACAGTGAACACTTCTTGCAGTTCACAAGTGCAGTGATGTTACCAGGAACACACAGTCACCTGTGGCTTCTCAGCAAAAGCATAACCAAGCACAATCTTTCTTTCTAAAAATGGATAATTTTAGATAATTTCTCTAGTTCTCCTACTGATTTGTATTATATACAGCATCCAAGTTCACCTTGAGAAGCAGTCTGTTGCAGTCTTCTGTAGCGTACAAATGTATTGGTGCTTTATTTTTTTCTTAATACCTAGAAGGCATTAAGTCTTGTTTTTATTACCTGCAATGGAAAAATGTTACTAAGTTTGTGGTTTTTTCCTGTTGCTCCCACAACATCAAGAAATTACTTGTCTGTTGGGGGGCTAAAGGCTCTACACTCCAACTAACAGGCAAACCAGGATTTCACACCCTGGAACAGACTCTCTAGCAAAGGTCTGGTTTCCACACTCGCTGTCTCCCACCCTGCTTCCCTTAGTGCACCCCTACGCTCTCTCCATCTTTTCCTCCACTCCACATTTACTTGCAGGCCTTCTGGATCTTTCCTCAACACCTACAGTGGTCTGAGGTCCTGGCAGATGGCAGCTGAAGAACCAGGGCACAAAGCTCTGGCTGAGTCACTTGCACCCCACCACCCATGCAGGGGACACTGCCTGTCACCTCATCAGCTGTACCATGTGAGCTGGGTGGCAGAAGGAAAACAGCTCTGTTGTCTGACCCAGCACAGCACCTGCTCAGGCACAGAACGATCTGGCCTGGAAAGCACAATAGCACACTGGGAGTGTCTCCCATTGATGCAGCCTCCAAAATCTGCTGTGAAGCACAGGAGATGCCATTCTCCTTCCTTCCCTAAACACAGCAGACTAGGCAAGCCTTTGTACTTCCTTTGGTTAAGTTTAAGAGGTACAAAGACACGGCTACATCAATATCTAAACTTACCTTCTTTAAGAGGGGTTTTTGGAGGAATATTCTCCTTGCTATCATACTGGAAAGCTTTGGAAGGATCAAAACGCTTAATGCCCTGCACTGCACACAGTTGCTCCTGAAGGTGTCTGTTGGTTTGCTTTTCTTTGGCTAGTAGTGCACGCAGTTTGGAGGTATCCTAGAGAAAACGTGACACTTGGAATTTAGATTAAGAACAGGAGAAGAGCCTCTTCTTATATCTTAACCATTTACTTAAGCAGACATTTTACCTGATGCTAAACGTACATACACAATTACTGGTGGCATTAAAAACCCAACCCAAACAGGGTGCAACACCACTAAGCAGTATATTAGTCTGAACCAGCTGCTCCTTTCAGCAGCTAGTTTAATAAGTTTAGAACCTCCAAAAGAGGTAAGAAAAGCCAACTAAACTAAGAGTAGGAGTAGTTATTTGCACTGCTGATCCCTCTGTATGTCATACATTCAGTGAAAAATAAAACAGGTTCTCTTGGCATTTCTGGAGGCTGGTGGTTTGTTTTAACCTGGTTTGTGCAGGGAATTTAAGAACCATAGAAAGTAAGTAGCTTGCAGGATTAGTCTATAAATATTTAGAGCAATTAAACAAAGGCATCAAACACATTAATAATACGCAGATTTCTAATTTTTCATTTTCCAAACCTGCTTCAGGTGGGCATTCTCTTCCTTCAGCTTCATAACATGTTTGATTTTTTGTTTCTGGTTCTGGTGGCCAAGTAGTTTAGCATAGGCATCACTCAGTTTATTCACTTCTTCCCAGGCTGCACCGTGCTCCTGTAGGAGTGCATTCTTCTCTGCTTCAAATGCATCTAGTTGTTCCTGATACAAATTGAATCATTTAGAAATCTTTAAACTAAACATAGCTTTTTACTGAACTGCGATCTACACAGGAAGATTGGTTTGGGAAGGGGACTAGGTCGTTCAATGGATAGTAACTTAGGAAAGGGCTGCAGGATAAATGACTTAACAGGAAGTAGCACTTTTACTTGTCAAGAGTAGAAGTTGAGCCAACTGCAAAAGTCTTGAGTCAACAGATACTAATAAACACCTACTTCACAACACACCTGAAATGGCTTAGTTTTGTTATGCAACTCTTCATACAGATTACGCCAGGTCTTTATCTCTTTTTTTAAGCTAGAGGTCACATCTTCATTTACAGCTTTCCTAAAAAGCAAGAAGTTTCATTATGTTCATTGTTAGCTCTCAGCAATTCTTCCCAATATAACTTGGATGTCCCATAATATGCAGGTTTAGTTTGAGTAATTTACCTTGATCTTTCTGCTTCAAGTTTCCTTTTCAGATCATCAGTTTGCTCTTCCATTTTTTCCTGAAGTTGAGTAATTTGTGTAAGGCAAGATTCTTTTGTTCTCTCTATTTCTGCTTCCTTTAGTGCAAGCTTCGTTTGGACTTCTAAAAGCATCCTGAGGAAAATATCACCATTTCTTAAAGAACTCTTAAATTTACTTTTTTACACTACTCCAAATCTGAAAACACAAGTAACCACAACTGAAAAGCTGATAGTAGAAGAACTGAAATAAAGGTTTGCACAAACAGTGGCACAGAGAGAACAATGCTACAGAAAGCAATCAAGTTTAAGATGTACAATATTTAACTTCTATGAGGAAGCAAGCACTGTTTTTGAAGCAAGGAAAGGTCATGTTTCTTATATATGGCTGTTCAATGCCAGCAGCTTTAAGCAGAGATAGTTTAGTAGTTAGACTTTACATGCAGAGATCTGCCCAAGCAGAAACTAATCAAACTGTTTTGGTGTGGATGTACTTATGATCTCAAAAACCCTACACTTAGAAGCACTGCCTCCCCTCTTCAGCCTCAGCTGTTTGTTCCACCAACTAGGTGGAGACTAAGAATCCCTTCCCTGCCAAATCAGCAAATCAACAAGGAAATATCTCTTGAGTTTTTCTTTTGCCAGCTATAATGGGGAGGAAAAAGGGCAGCACCTTAACCAGCACAGAGAACATGGACCACTAAACTGCTGTTAGACAGTCAGAGAAGCTTGTCCTCAGCTAGTGGCCTAACACAACTTCTTGGGTGTTAATTCTAATCAGTTGCACTGTGGTGCCTCATATTAGGCAAAAGGACCTTGGTTTACACATCACTAGTGTGACAATTTAGGGATGGTTAGTTGGCCTTTGCTTGTGAGCAGAATTTGAGTGACACATTGTTCAGACTAGAGCAGCAAAGAGTGAGCTCTGCATTAAGTGTTTGTCTCCCCTGTGGATCTTATTTGTTAAACAGTCACTGTAACTGCTATTGCTGAAAATGACAACAGTCCAACATATTTCAGTCAAGTATTTTCCTTTTCCTCTATGTTCCACGTGTAGGGAAAGGTTTCCTAATGCATATAAGCTTAATAAACTTTGTCTGTCAATATATTCAACCTTTTGCACTGGGAAAATCAAGAAACTTCAGCTTACACCAAAATGCTGACCTTGCCTGGTAGAGCACCACATTAAGTTCTAGTTAGAAAGGCAAGCCTGAGTTTGCATTATTTAAATTAAGGAAGACTGTCTGTGTAGTACCTTGCACATTCTTCTTTTGCTTTGTTTTTAGTGTATTCTGCTTCCTGAAGCAACTGCAGATTCTCTTGGCCTACTTTTTTTAGGTTGGCAACTTCTTCTTGCAGAGAGGTATTCTCCAGTTTAAGACTGCATATTTCTTCAGCTGTTGTCTTCTTGTAGCTGGTATTACAATGCAAATAAGTCTTGTTACTTCAGGCAAAATACAGATTGACATGTACACAAGAACAATACAAGCTCATGCTGACAACTACCAAAGATTTTCTAATCTGAAGGTATGGCAGTGTTCTGGAACTGATAAATCCAAAGGTAAAAAACAAGCCACAACACAATTCCATAAAGCCATAAGCACTAACACTATGACAAGTTCTGTGATACAGATATTTTCATCTTTTTGTAATTATCTTAAAACACAAAAAAGCTGCTGTATGTGAAGCTTATTTTAAACACCAAAAGACCTCCTGTCTTCAGTTTGCATTGGCAAATATCACATTGGATCCTTCACAGGTGCCATGCAGACCTAACAATAACAGTATCACTTTTTACATATTTCCACAATCTACATGATTTGAGATACAAGATTCACAAGAACTATAGGAAGCTAATCTTGAATTCAGTTCAAGTTTTGAGCCTAAACAAGGTCTTTTAGCAAGAGATTTTAGTGCAAAGAGAATATCATCACTAGTTAAAACTCTCATTGTAATTCAAGAGCACTTAACTACTCCAACTGGTTGCATTTTGGAAGAAAAAACATCTTGTTTCCTGAACTAGATACTGAGTATGTTGTTACACTTGCCTAGTACTTAAGGAATAAATTCTTCAAGCCATCAAATACTTCATCACAGACTCCTCTACTCTAATGCCAACACTCATATACAGTGTGAAGTAACAAGGCACATGAATGGTGTATTTCATCATCATCTTAGAGATAATCCCTGTCCTGTACCTTAATGAAACTTAAATACCTTTCAAAGTCAGCAATAGTCTCCCCAAGTTTCTGCAGTGCATCCCTGTGCGCTTCTTGGATTTGCAACACAGCACTCCTATGAGTTTCATTGATTTGCTCCAACTCAGCATTCTTCCTGAAAATAAAAATTCAGCATTCCACACTGGAGAGAAGTATGTCTGAACACATCACCAAATGCTGTTATCAGTTACAGAAGGCTTGTTGTGACAAGCCAGTAACTTCCCATGTACCAAAGCACAATCTTCACAGCAGATATAACTAAGCATTTGCCCCTCCTCATATTTTACAAGACAGCTATAGAATAGACTGAACACCTAATAGTAAATTTCTAATATATGAAAGGAAGAAACAACTGGCTTGAAAATCTTTCCTAGTCATTGCCCCTCCAGGGCAGAAACACCCAATATAACACACATGTAGCTTACTGTGCACAGCAAGGTCACAGCACTAAATACCAACATTTCAAGCAAATCTCAACAAGCTAATGGTTTTAAATTAAGACAATGTCGAACTGATTCAAGTTATTGTTCACAGTGATGAGATCTAATCCCTACCAATAATCAACAAACAGTAAGAAATAACTTCAGACCTGGCCAGGTCTCTCAAATCTGAACTGGGCTCAGAAGTTTTGTTTATGCTACTGATTTAACATTTTTCCTTTCCAAGTTTTAAAACCAGAAAGTTTTTCACAAACCTTTTCAACTTTCCTTCCATCTGTGCAAGTTCAAGACCTTGAGATTTGATTTCTTGTTCCAATTGTTTCACCAACTTTTCAGCTTTCTTCTCCTTTGCATGTAATTTATTCAGCTCATTCATGGTACTATTCAGCTCTTCTTCAAGAAGAAGTCTCTCACTTGTTACCTCATCCTGCAACTCCAGTAACTTCTGCTGTATTGATGCAGATGACTCCTGCATGCCAGAATACCACAGATTTTAAAACTACCAGTACTTTTCTACAGTAAAGGCTACTTTGCAGTGTTTAAACTTCATGTGACAGGAGTAAGGTCAAATCTACAAGAAGAACCAGAACACCCATCATACCAGCAACGATTCTTACAGCTATGGGACCACACAGTTTCTGCTGGCCAGCGCCCACTTGTACATTCCATTGGTAAGACCATTATTAATACAGCCACCTCATGCATAACCTAAACCAGAACCTTTAGTGCCAGTCCTTGGCAGTTTATTTTTAGACTGCTTTATAGTCTGTATTTACCTTCTCTTGCTGCAGCTGAGAGACAACCTCCTCATGTTTCTGGAGCAGTTTTTGGTGTTCTTGTTGCTCCAAAACAATTTTTTTTTTCAGGTCTTCTATTTCGGCATTCATACTCAGGACTTTTCCCCTGGTCTCAGACAACTCTTTCTCTGCATAGAGAAATTGTCAATATGACACAAATTCTCCATTTTCAAAGACCTACAGCAACTATTGTATCTATTCTTAATAGTACTTCCATTCTAGCTTTAAAGTTAGTTCTACCTGAGTAACCCTCCATGGAAACACCAAATCAGACTTAACAGATGTTAAATGTGAGGTAATTTCCCTGTTGTTAAAAACATGCCCAGATGCTTTCAGCTTGAGTGCAGAGACTCAACTTTTAACTTGGAACAAACCAGTCTAAACTGATATTTTAGAACAAACCTATTTGAGATGCTATTTGAGATCCATGTCAGTGATCCCACATATGGAACAGTGTACAAGTACTAACCATTACCTTTTTCTTGTTGAAGCAACTGACACCTTTCAGTAAGTTCCTTCACCAGTTTACATGATTCTTCCTCTTTTGTTTTGAGGGTATCCCTCAGGATCTGAATATGTTGGTCTTTCTTAATCAGTGTCTCCTCCATCTGAGCAATATCCAGTTTGTATTTCTCAGCAGTTTCTGCAACGCTACTGCAGCAGAAGATTCAGGCACTTGTTACTACTAAATTTTGTTTATAAACTTACACTTCATCACAAAGGAAAAACACTTAGGACTGTTGGTTTCCAACAGGACAACTGTCTTCACCTAGTTTTCCAGACACAAGTTTTTACACTGTAAGACTGCTTCACATTGATACAAAACTCTTCCACATTATTGCTTAGCCCAGAAAAGCACAAAGGCATTTAGAAAGGTAATTAAAATCGCATTTTACAACCCCTTTCCACTGTGTGGAAAAACACCCCATTTCCCTCCTCTGTAACTGTTGTCAAGGTTCGACTTCACCAGTCATGAGGCTTAGTTTAACCGTATTTTAACTTCTCCCAGCCAATCTGAGAACAATTTGTTGTTACCTGAGCTCTGTGATGTATTCCAGAAGTTTTTCAGTGTCAGACTTTTCTTCAACTTTCTCTCTCGCAGTAGCAGACCTAAAAATCAGGAAGTTTTTATGATAGATACATTTAAGCAAATTCAGAGCTACGTAGTAACTTTCCATAATCCAGTGTGGCTGACAAACTGATATTTGCACTAAGTGGTGATTCTACCCTCTTTTCCTACTTGTTACATATGGTCTTCTCATTTGTAGTAAAGATGCTGAACCCTGTTCTGCCACAAGCAGTATGCCACAAACATCACAATGCATAAACATAATATGCCTATTGTGACAAATTATAATTTCCTCCCTTTGTGACCTGAACTACCTGCATAATCAGCTTTGTGTATTTTAATATTCAAGTTAGTGTTGCAATGCAAATCATGCAAAACTGGCATAAATATACCTTATAAGTTCAACCCTCCTAGGTCACCATCCTCAGCAATAGCCCACACATTAGTGCACTGTTCCTGTGCAGCAAAAGACATTATTTGGCCAGAACAGAAAGTGCTGATTTAGAATTCAGTTTCTATTTACATAAAGCTGCTGAAGCCAAGCCACTCTGCAGTTGCCTTTCTTCAGGAAGCAACTGTGAAAGCACGACAATGGCTCTTTGGTGCCCCTCTCTGGAGAACGTGCACATGTCCAGGGAATCTCTGTGAAATGCCTGGCTGCTGAATTAGGATTTCAGCTCCTGCTCTAATGCTTTTTCATTCTTGCTTATTCCTATCTTTGTAGTCTAAAGAATCAGAAGTATTCCATTTACATGAACAACAATTCTTGTCTCAAGAGCTATGTCTTACCTCCCCACTCTATACCCAAGACAACCCCACCCATACCATGCTAGAAGACTAAGGGCTGACATGATGTCTCTCTTTTGGAAGAGGCTTAAATACACTACAGGAACAATGTTTTGTATGGCTGTTTTATAAGAACACAGCAGTTCTTAGAACTTCATTACATCACATTTATGCCAGGTAACCAACACTGACAATGTCTGTTCCTTCTCAATAGGGAGACAGCCTCTGTTTTGCTTTACTATAAGGGATAAGCATGTAGCAAAGCTAGATAATATCATGTCAACCAAGTCAATTCCCTTTCTACTACTTACAGTTTTTCTTCCAACTGTGCTACTTTTCCTTTTGAATGTTCTAGATTCCTTTGCACTTCCTGCAGCTTCATTTCCATGTTTTCCTGCTTTGCAAGTACACTCTTAAAAAAAAAAAAAAACCAACCACATAATAACATTAAAATGCGATTTAGTAAAAAATGCCAAGTCCATTGTGCAAGAGACAGTGGTAAACTGAAACCAATTCATCACTACAGTTTAATGATAGTGCCTGATATTATGCTAAATGTGATTCCAAGTATCTCTCTGTAAAGATATCAGCCATTTATTAGAACAACCAGCACCAGAAAAATACAAACATGTAAGAGCTTATGATCACTGGTGTTCAAAGAGATTCATAGCCTGACCAGACTGACATTAAGAATACCATAAATACCAATACTAGAAACACCAGAGGTATTTCTGTGCTTCCCTATTTAAACTCACATTTACTCTGCAGATCTGCAAAATCAAGAACATTCATCGA
The DNA here is from genome assembly GCA_013396655.1 of Campylorhamphus procurvoides. Taxonomy (NCBI): domain Eukaryota; kingdom Metazoa; phylum Chordata; class Aves; order Passeriformes; family Dendrocolaptidae; genus Campylorhamphus; species Campylorhamphus procurvoides. Next base: position 2,705,367 of record WBMV01001018.1, read on the forward strand.
TTGATCTTTCATTCCCTATTTTCACTCTACAGAGGGTAGAGCAAACTACCAAGCTGAGGACAGAAACAACACATGATCTGCAGTTCTGAGCTAAGCCCTTCATTCTTTGCTCCTGAACAGCTCAGAATTGCTGTGCTGTGCAGCACAAACAGTCCTACCTTTTCCTTAGCATCCCTCATGTTTCTGAGCTTCATTAACTCCATGCACAGGCTGCTCATTTTCTTTGGCACACCATCTTCAGAAAGCTTGATAGAGAAGAATGTAAAATCACCAAGTGTAACTCCTCCAATATGAATTGCTCTCCACAAAATCCTTTCAAAGTGTTCCCCTCCCACTCTGTGTTTAGAGAGAAGTGCACAAGATTCCAAACCAGACACACTCTATCCCTGTGCCAATGAAGGGGCACAGGGAATACCAAAACAGATGCTGATCAGCACCTTAAGCTTCCTCTTGCACAGGGAGCCCAATAACAGCAAAGGCAAAGCAAATATGCACTTATTTGTCTGGATACCTTTGACTTTAGTAGTTCATTGCTTCTTTTCAGTTCCAGAAGCTGTCTTTTCAGGCATGCAACATTTGCTGAAAGAGACGTTTTCTCCTGAACCGCAGCACTCAGCTTGGCTTCAGTCTTAACAAAATCCTCATCCAGAGCCTGAAGTTTTTTATCCTGCTCTCCACGCTCTCTCACTAAAGCACGAATCTAAAATAAAAGAATTATTTTCTTTATTTACTAGTATAATTTCTTTACAATAACATCATTAGTTTAGTGTCTCCAAGAAAACACCAGGCCTAAGTATCCAAACTGTATTAAACTACATTCAGAATACATATCAAACTCTGTCATTCACAGGAAGGAGGTAAGAGAATCACCACAATTCTCTGTTATTATACACCATACACTTACAGTTGCAGAACATGTTAAAGTTAGAATAGTCTTAGCTTTAATTTGCAACAGAAGCCAACTCTCCTCTTTGACTGTGACAGACAAGAACACAGTGTGACATCTGAGGCACAAGGCTCAATTAGTACACAGAAGTGTACTGATACCCTTAAACTTTAAAATTATGACAATCATTAAGCAAAAATCTCAGCTAACAGTTGTAAAATAAAACAGAACTTTTTTGGTGTACCAGACACAGGACTCAGTTCTCTTTTTGAGAAGACTGACAGTATAGCTGTTTGCAATGAGCAGGAATTAATGCAATTCCATTAGCAAACCCAATGCTTTGTACATCCCATAACATCTAATAATCTCTGCTCTGCACAGAGCTGTTTGCAAACTACCTGTATGCCAGCTTGTATTTTCTATTATGGTTAGAGGGAAATATGACAGGAATGCACTCCCACAACATATTCATACCTCCTTCTCTAGTGCCTTCTGTTTCTTTTTCTCTCTCATAAGCATAAGATCTCTTTTAGTCTTCACAATCCCATTACCTGGCTTTGGAAAACAGAGGTGTTAGAAATAGTTAAATTGATCTCTAGTTGCACACCAGTTGAACGACGCAGTTGAATATAAGACTGGGTGTCTTCATATGGATTATAAAGATACACACAAAATAAAAAACAAACCTTTCTCTCCCACACACAGGGCATACAAATATCAGGTTAGGATGGGATTTATCACTGTACTTTCTCACAGCAATGCTCTGAAGGGACAGCTAACAGAATTGCAACAGAAAGGAGATTAAGAAAGTTGGAGACATAAGCATTCCCTAAACTTCATCAAAAACACTTTAACCTTTTAATCACAGGTTTGTTTGCAAAATTTCATCCAAAACCATCAACAGTAGTGAACTGAATTAATAATTCAAGGTTATCATTTTTCCACTTGTTAAGCTATGCATCTTCATATCCTTGCACATGGCAACGAGAACCTGTTCCTGCAGTACCATCCCCTCTTGCTTCTTTCTACTCTGCTCTGTCCACCCCATGAAAGCAGGAACAGAAACTCAACCTTCTTAAAAAGAAGCAGCCACACCAGAATTCCACAGTGACCAAGAGCAAAAGAGAGCCAAATATTGGAACACCAAAAATAAGCTGCTCTGTAGTCCTAAGGAACCATCACATGATGCTGCAATTTCATTTTCCCTGCTTAGTTACTACAGAATACAAGCACAACCATAGTTTACTTGGGTAGGTTAACAGTAATTGCATGAAAGTCTACATGGTTTAACCAGTCAGAGGTTTAGCTGGGATTTAACAGTGCTACAGACACCACAGAAGAGTCTTACTGTTGATCCAAGGGATGTGAGTCTCCTTTTAGTTACAGGGGTGGGTGCACTCTTCTCACTGCTCAGATTTGTCTCACCTGCAGAAAAGAATGGTGCAGGGAGGGAAATTTAACCAGACTAGACAAGGCTAATTGACTGTGTACAAAAGACAGCACACCAGCTGGTTATTGGGCTACCCACTTCAAACCCAACACCAGCTGCTTTCTTATTGCAACCAGGCAGTTCAATATTAACCATCTGGGCACTTGACAAAGTTTAGAGAGAGACTACCAGATGACAGCCAGATTTGAGAATTCAGCTTCTGCCAAGCTTTCCCCCCCTCCCTAATCCAGATCCACAGTGTTAGTTTTCAACTACGGGATGCTTTAGATATGAAAACCCCATGAAAATATCACTAAAACCAAGTAGTTAAATCATCTATTTGACCTCCAGAGGCCCCCCCTAATTAGCAAAAGTCACATATTAAGCTGTTTTAAGAAGATTCAGTAAGAAGTGTTTTTACAGCTGCTGTTCCCTTGAGCTGGAAAGCAGGCAGTGTCTCTCTGCAGCAGAGACCAATTTCTGAACAGCAGAGCAGTAACAGCACATAAGCACTAACAATTGCAGCATTCAAAGGTACCATACCATTGTGTTCTGTACAATTTTCATGATTACTCACTCTTGTGTCTCCCAGCCCCTTGGCACGCTTCAGAGGACAGCAAACGTCTCATTTCACCTGATGGTTTAACATCACAGGATCCATGCAGGGGGGTACATGCTAGAAATGAGATTTTCAGATAGGCAAAGAACTATGAAGGTCATTGATAGTTTGCAACTTCAATGTGCTGAGTCTGGTAACACATTTAAATTAAATCCACTTAAAAAAAAGAAAAAAAAACACAAAAAATTGGAGCCTAAGTTCTCATCCTCCCCCCAGATAAAACATACAGTCACATGGTGGGGGAGAGGGTTTGTTTATCACACTGCCACTAGAATTAAAAACTGAATTACATATACAAACATTGCAAGGCATTTCATTAGCGACACCAGCACACATAAACCTCCATAAAGAAAAAATCCAAATGGTTAAAGGATCTTAATGCCAATTGGTGAAAAAGTCAGCCTGAAGTGTTAAAAATTAGAGAGCAAACATCACTAGTTTTTTAAACCATCATTTGCCAGTTTAGAAGATACTACTTAAATATTAGTGAATGCCTTTTCCTCCTAATAACTTTTCCTTGAAATAGCTAAGTTACTTAAGCTTTTATAAGCTCACGGGTGGGTCTGATATAAGGCATTAGTAAGGTACTAACACTGAACAGAGATAAGTTACTAATAATAGAGGAACTAACACTGAAAGCGTAAGGGAACTAACACTGAAAGCGTTAATAGAAATAATAGCGAGAACTTTTGCTGAAGTTACAAGGACAGACTGCATAGTTGAGGTCATAAATAGCTACGAGATAAGATGCTATAAGAAACAAAAGGTTCTTCCAGCGCCTGCCAGGGAACCTGGCCTAAGCAAGTTTCGGACCAGAGGTGTAAAAGGCAAAGGGAGGAAGATCCACCCATGGCCTTCATCCCCACGACCACCAGAGAGCAACACGGAGGCGCAGGAAGGAGGAGCGAAGGGAGGGGACATGGAAATACCTTCCACGAACTGATTATAATAAACTTGCCTCTTCCCGGGAATAGTGTAAATACGCACAGGGGGGTTATGAACATGTAACACGTACAGTGCATAAAACCCCTGCCCAAGGTTTTGCGGGTGCGCACGCCTTTGGTGGAGCCATGCCCCGCGCACCCGAACAAACCGTGCCCCTCTATACCCAGCCGGCTGCAAAGATATTATCCCACAAGGCAGGTCCCCATTCCCTGTCCCCGTTCCCCCCGTACCGGCGCTGCCCCGGCGGTGCTGGCGGTGCGGCCCGGCCGCGCTCCCGCCGNGCGCAGTGCGGTGCGGGGCGCGGTGCGGTGCGGAGCTGGGCCGCTCCTGGGTGTGAGCGGGCCCGAACGGAGCCGCCGTGCCACATGTCGGCCCCGTTCGAGGAGCGCAGCGGCGTGGTGCCCTGCGGGACGCCGTGGGGCCGCTGGTACCAGACGCTGGAGGAGGTGTTCATCGAGGTGCGCGTCCCGCCGGGCACCCGCGCCAAGGACGTGCGGTGCAGCCTGGGCAGCCGCGACATCGCCCTGGCCGTGCGGGGGCAGGAGCTGCTGCAGGTACCGCCGGGACAGGACGGGCGGGGGACTCGCAGGGGCGCGGGCCCTAACCCTAAACCCGCACACCCCCAGGCTCGGTGACTCCATCACCCCCCGGGCGGCCCTTCCAGGGCCTGAGCATCCCTCCTGGGAAGGAAGGAGCTGTTCCTAAAGGCCAGCCGGAACCTCCTCTGGGGTGTCCTCCCATCCTCTCGCGGGGAGGTTTGCACGCCTGTGCCCTGCGGTGCTTCTCTTTCCTTCCTTGGAGAGCCAGGGTTTGGTACATTAAAAGGAATCATGTAACTGGGGAAGACTTCAGGGATCTCTTCAATGGCTTGTTGTCAGGAGTAATAACCTCGGTGAAGAGAAAGGTCTCTTCCAGGAGAATGAAGATAAAGTGTCACCAGCTGATTTATAAGCTGCAATAACCTTATCATACTAAGGGACAAACTGTAGAGAGAGATGTATATAAAAACTACTATCTTTAAGCAGAATGTCTGGTTTGGGTGGTTTTCTTCTTGCTAGAAACACCACAGTAAACTATGGTCAGTTATAAGTCAGTTATAAAGTTATTAGAAATAGCTTTGTCCAGCTGTATGAGGTTTAACAGGGGGTACCAGCAGCTGAAGGGAGTCCCCAGGACAGGGATGTTTACAGGGCCATGTTATGGCAGGTGAAGGGGGAATGCATTCAAACTGATAGAAGGCAGGATTAGATTGGATTTTAGGAAAAAATCCTTCCCTGTGAGGGTGGGCAGGCCTTGGCACAGGTTGCCCAGAGAAGCTGTGGCTGCCCCAGCCCTGGAAGTGTCCAAGGCCAGCTTGGATGGGGCTTGGAGCAACCTGGGCTAGTGGGAGGTGTCCCTGCCCATGGCAGGGGGTGGAAAGAGGATCTTTAGGTCCCTTCCAACCCAAATGGTTCTATGATTCTGTGAGAAATAAAGATAACAAATTAACGTGGATTTGCATTCTTGGTAGGGATGTGGGCAGTGTAATGAACAATTCATACTGTCCGTGCCCTGCACCAGGCCTGTGCATTACACTTGGCACAAACACTGACATTTTCATGGCAAGATTACTGAAAATGGCATTACCCACTGAGAAACACAATGAATCCACATACTGAAGGGTATTAGATCATTCATTTTAAAAAAAATTGCACAACAAACTAATTCTTTGATGGCCTACATGCAAGTCTATACTTGGAGGGCCAGCTCATCCTATTCATTTTCAGCAGAAAACAGGATGGTAAGTTGTGAGTAAAACTTCACAACTCAATATGAACTGGGTGCTGTTTCCTGCTTTGTAATATTGTACCTGTCTTTTGCAGGGTAAACTTTTTGACTCTACAGTAACTGATGAAGGAACATGGACATTAGGTAATAACTTCCATCTGAAGTAACATTTTAAAGGCAGTAAAACTTGTCAATATACACTGCAGAAGAGTTTACACCTCCTCCCTTTTTTGATGGAAAAGATTACTTTCTTCCCTGCACATAGCTTTGTAAAAAAGGCAGTCATTATTGCTGGACTAAGGAACTGAGGTACTATAAAAGCCCTAGAGATTAAGGTTAATGGGAAAATGCCATGTCCTGGAAGGTCACAGTCAATGGATTACAAACACTTCCATATAGTGAGAAGTTTTTTGCAAACCACCATTTAAAGGTAAATAATATGGTACAGTTGTGTGGTCTGTGCCTCTCCATAATTACTTTTCCTGGTTTTTGCCTCCTTCTCTTATGCATTGTAGTTTTGGAATGAGTGACAAAATCTGCAGTCCCGGAGAATCAAAAAGAAATTTAAAAATCCCACTAAGGTGCCTACATATAATAAGCAAAAAAAGCATATCTGATTGTTGTATCATAAATACTGTAAAGTAGTCGGAGTGTTTGGGGGTTTGGCAATCACATTTGTGGACTGTGCCTCTCACTTAATGTTTTCCTGTGAAGGATTTTGTTTTCCATTCAGTATTTTTTTTAAATATATATTCATAATTTACTAACTGAAGCATGGAAACTAGAAGTGTTAACAAACATTGTGAAGTAAAACATGTCTTTTTCAGTGTGTGAATAATCTTCAAAATACACTTACAATGCTTAATTTATTCACTTAAGTAGAGCTAAACAACCTACATGTTAACTTTGAAATGTGCTTCCTATATTGTCTATGTGCATCCACGCTGTGTCTAAATAAATGAATTATCTCTTCATATATCACTAAAACTTAGTTCTGACTTTTGTTGGTAATAATTCTCTGTAAAGCCTGACCTCAAATCCTTCATGCCTTAGCAGAGGTGTCTGTATTAATAATTAAATCTTTTCTCTGTTGTGAACCTCTCCAAGAGGTTAGTTTATGTTTGCAGTAGAAGTACTTATGAACTGTGTTTTAATCCCTTAAAACAGCTTCAGCATTTTACAGGGGAGAGATGACAGGACAGGCTATCTTTGCTTCAGCCTTTTTGTTTCTTGTTAATGTTTATTTATATATCAACAACCCAGTTGGCATTAAGAATTTAAATTACTTCACACCTCCTGTGCCTGTTAATGGTGATTCACCAATACAGCAGAAAGATTGGCACATAGGACTGGGTTTAAATGTTGTTCTCTGTGTTTTCATTCAACAGAAGACAGGCAGCTGATACGAATTGTTCTAATGAAGACAAATAGGGATGCTGGAAATTGTTGGACATCTCTGTTGGAAAATGAATATGCTGCTGACCCTTGGGTACAGGACCAGATGCAAAGGAAACTTACACTGGAGCGATTCCAAAGAGAGGCAAGTTAAAGGAGCATAATTATTCCTTGTATTTTGTGTTTGCACACAGAGGTTACAGCCAGGAAAGCTGAGCAAAATGGTTCTGCTGCCCAGTGCCGTGGAAACATATGCTTTAGTTCAATATATATAAAATGCTTATAAGACTCTATCAGTGTCATTTCAAGGGGTTATTCTCTCTGCAAGGTTTGTGAAAAGTTTGGTGGTGCTATTGTTTTACTATTTGCATAATCCTAAAAATTTTTCACTTGTGAGGTTACACACAATTTCTATTATTATCTAGAATTATGACATAGCCATATTTACAATAACTATTTACAATAAACTTCTAACATCAAACTCTATGCTTGTTTATATCATAAGATGGTGCAGAATAATTAGCTGGAAAATATGTTCCTTCATCCTTGAACTGTTTTGCTATACCTTAGCACACAGTTATGCTCATGGTTGTCTGCAGAGATGTAGAATTACAGCTTAGTACTTATATCCTGCAGCAGAGAACATAATTTTTATGAAACTTGTTATCCGGCAAGGCAGGCACTTAGATTTTGAAATAGCACCTTCAAATGACACCAAAACCAGTTATCTTTCTTAAATTTTCCTTAATATTTCTTTTCTTCGTGATGTGACTGCTTGCCAAACTAAGAGCAGCATTACAAAGTTGCTTCAGCAGTAAGCAACCAAACTATGACTGTTCAGTTTGTTGATGCATTTTCCAAGAATTTCAGTGCCATGACAAATGGATGACAAGTTGATTATGTCTTTGTTACAAAGGCAGAATATTACCAAAAGCTTTTTAGGCATTTTTGGTTGGTTGTGGGAGTTTTTTAAGCATTCTTATTACAAATAATCTATTTATCGAACAACTTTTTTTCTTTTACCTCCATCAGAACCCTGGATTTGATTTCAGTGGGGCAGAAATTTCTGGAAACTACAGCAAAGGAGGACCAGACTTTTCTAGTCTTGAAAAGTAAACTTTTTATCCATGTTCCTTTAGAGGAATTATACATGACACTTAGGACTGGAATCATGTAAATGGTGAAGACTTCAGTGACCTCTTCAATGGCTTGTTGTCAGAAGTAATTGCTTCGGTGAAGAGAAAGGTCTCTTCCAGGAGAATGAAGATAAAGTGTCACCAGCTGATTTATAAGCTGCAATAACCTTATCATACTAAGGGACAAACTGTAGAGATGTATATAAAAAACTACCATCTTTAAGCAGAATGTTTGGTTTGGGTGGTTTTTTTCTTGTTAGATAATCAGTTGTAAATCTACCACTTGTTTTTATGCATCTTATTCTTGCTTATTTACACCTGAGGAGGAACAACCCCAGGCACCAGCACTGGCTGGAGAGCAGCTCTGCAGAGAAGGACCTGGAGGTCCTGGTGGACAACCAGCTGTCCATGAGCCAGCAGTGTGTCCTGGGGGCTGAGAAGGCCAATGGGATCCTGGAGTACCTTGGGAAGAGCATGGCCAGCAGGTCAGGGAGGGGATCCTGCCCCTCTACCCAGCCTTAGTGAGGCACATCTGGTGTGCTGTGTCCAGTTCTGGGCTCGTCAGGAAAGACATGGAGCTCCTGGAGCAGGTCCAGTGGAGGCTGCAGAGATGGTGAAGGGACTGGAGCACCTCTGTTACAAGGAAAGGCTGAGGGAGCTGGGGCTGTTCAGCCTTGAGAGGAGATGACGGAGAGAGGACCTGAAGAGTGTCTGTCAGTGTCTGCAGGGAGGATGGACCAGGCTCTGCTTGGGGTGCCCAGCAATGGGACAAGAGGCTACAGGCAGAAACTGATGCACAGAAAGTTCCACCTGAACATGAGGAAGACGTGTGCCAATCAGGAATTTTGTATTCACAGTTAAGGATGCAGCTGAGAAGCATTCCAACCACTTGGAATGGTATTTACTATCAGATAAATTTTGGAAGAGTTGAAGTCAAATTTGAGCAGTCAGCTACTTAAGTCAGTCTTTTCAATCTTGACACATTCACATCTCAAAGGCTTTAGAGTAATTGTGGGCCAAGTTGCAATAATTTCAGTCAATCACCTCGAGTTTCTCCTGTGTTTGTGCAACCTTTCCCATGTAGCCTCAACCTCTTAACAAAATTTGGAAAAACTTTTCCATAATGTCTTACCTCCTGCCTCAAACTTTTCCTCCAGGTACTGTTCAGGTGTAAGCCACTTTATGGGCTTTCTACTAAGATGTTTTATAACAAACAATAAACACGCTATTCAGTTAAGCACTTTTCAATGTTTAATTGAAAGGTACATATCTTAATAGTGAGACAGGACAATGAGAGTTGCATCCTCCCCCAGTATGCTGAGCACACCTTTGTCCAGTCCCTTCCTGCTGTGCACAGGTCAGCACAATGCCTGGGGAGCTCTGGCAGGTGCAATACCCAGTTACATGGTCTGTGGTGGAGTCACTGCCACAGGCTCAGGAGACCTGATTTGTCCATTACAGAGCTTTGGTCTGGAGTCTCCTGTGAAAGGTTTAACAGGGTTGAGACACGCAAAGAATGGTTTCCCCTCAGCTGTTAACCACCTAAGCCCACACTCTGATCTCTCCTTCTCCACTACATTGATCCATATGGCCATCAATTGTCAGAGCCTATTGCTAACATCCCCAGTCCCACAGTGATGCAGAATTCAAGGGGACATTAGCAACATTGCCCCAGCACCTTTATTCATCTAACATACAATAATACGTCCTTATTATTCACTTCCTTGTTAGCACTAGAAGCATGATATGCCTAAAGTACTGATCTGCTCTGTAGAAAAAAGAGTTGTATTTCACAAAGGTTACCATTAAAGAGATTAAAGTTGAAGCAATCTTCATTGTTTCTCAACTAGATTGCTTCTACACACAAGATGGGGAATTAGCCCTGCTCCTGCTGTACCTGTAACAATGTGCCTGTTTGGCATCAGCATTTACCTCTAGTACAGCAAAACTAATGTCAGACCTAGGGCATGTCACCCAGTACCTTCCACTGGCCTTCATTAAGTATCACAAAGTTTTTACACTCTGTGAAATAATTCATATTTGTAATCTCACTAAACTACAGCTCTCACAAAATACTGCAGTTACTGATGCTGTGTTAGTGACTACCTTTTATAAGGAAATGCATTAAAGTTTCTCTGTTCTCCTGCTCTAGCTACTCAGCATGTTCAGTGGGTGTCACATAGGCTAATTTTTAATGTGTCTATGGTAAAAGGCCAGTGCCCTGCCCAGCAGGGCCTCGTGGGCACATGACACTGCCCAAACAGCACATCAGGTGGGCTGACAGATTTGCTTTTGTCAGCAGCAGTCAGTGGGATTAGTCTTCTGTTTGATTAACACACTGCAGCACTGCATTACTGCACATCATATCTTTCTAGTATCACGTAATCCTTGGAAAGTGAACCAGATTTTTAAAATTAAATATAGGATTCAGCACCTGCAGTAAATCAAGGTTAGATTACACAAGCTGCTCTACAAACTCTAAGGTGTTAAAATTCCTTGTATTGGTATTGTGGTGTCTCACTGAATAGTAAACAGTCTACCAAATAAGACTGAAAAGTGACAACACATTCTGTTGTAATCATCATGAAAACAACGTATTTGCTGGAAGGACCTTTAGTCTGAAATGTTACATCTTCTTTCCATGAGCTGAGTTCTTCATTAAGATCATGGTTCAAACTTTGTTTCTCAGGTATTCATGTGCCTGTTGACAAGGTCACAGGATGGTTTTCCTCTTCATTTTATTGTACTCCTGTAAAAAAACCCCAAAAACAAAAAAAGAAACAAACCAACCAATTGAAGGGCTTTCACCAAGAGCCAAACAAAACACAGCACACCAGAGGGTCAGTTCTCCAGCGTTCATATATTAGGTTATCATTTCTTCAAGTACAGCAGTGGCTCAACATGAACATGAGAACAGAGCTGCCTCTAAGACAGGCCTGCTCTGTTTATGTTACATATTTTCCATGAGGTAACCTATGTGGAACAAGAAACTTTGAGGCAGTTAACAGCTAATTACTTCTACATTATCAGAAGTTGTTTTTGCAAGGAGTTACCTGTTAGGAGCTGGTCTCTGGGATGGTAGGAAGGTGTGTTATTCTGTAGTAGCTGTGTCTAAGCTGCCGTGCTGTACGTCCAGACACAATCCACTTCAGCTTCTGGACATTTGGTTTGGAACATTTGCTTGAGGAATATTCTGTAAGGCACTTTAACACCAGTTCCTTCCAGAAAATCAAATCTCTGTTGTTTATCTAAATAACAAGACACAATATCACACATTAATAAGTACTTAAATCCTTATTTCATAGATGTACTTCCAGTTTTTTCACCTAAGATAGGCAGCCAAATATCCCAGGCCAAAATGGAAAAAACCCCAACAAAGCAACAAAAGAAACCAGTATGCCAACACACCTGTCCCTTCCCCACTGTGTAGACCCTTGCATGCATTCTTCTTCTGTCTCCCTCCCTGAAACTTTGTGCATACATACCTTGGAATGCAACTGCAGAAATTCCAGTGCCTCTGTCAGCTCCAGCAACTTTTGTTCTTCTGTCTCTAGTGCCATAATAGACAGTGCCAAGACAGAAGGCTGGAGAGAGAGAAAATGTTTTTGAACACTGCTTGGTTAGTTTCAGAAGTTCCACTGTCCTTGAACTTTCAAGATATTTACCTTGGCTTTAGAAAACATGATTCTGCAGTGACAGGCCTTAAGCTGAGTCTCAAGTCTCTCAAAATTAAGGTACTTTCTCCTAGAATAAGAACAGATAAGTGAATGTGGAAGAATGCAAGCTTGACCACAGCAGCACCACCCTGGGAACCCAGAGAAGCAGCAACAATATTCCTGTTCTAAACAAAGGCCTCATTTGTCCCAGAAGTTCTAGAGTTACAGTCAAACAGGTGTTCAATTTTGACAGTCCTACCAAAAACAAATCTCATGTTACAATAGGGAGAGCTGCATTGTCAAAATAGGCTTAACAACAGGGAATTTTAGTGCTTACTAGCAAAAGGAATCTTTTTTTAAGCCAGATTTTGCAATCTTTGCAATGAGGCAATACTGTAGTGCAGCATAAGCAGAGATTCATTATACCATCATTATTGAGCAAGTTTGGGTTTTGGCTCAGAGAGCAATACTCTTTAGATCAATTTATGCAAACAATATTTCAAATTAAAATAGTATTAAACCACAGGTAACTCACACAATATTTACCAATAAGGGGGAAAGTTTGTGGGATTTTTAAAGTATAGAACAGCCAATTATTTGAGCCATTTCCCTGCTTATTTTTCTACATAAGCTTTTTAATTATTACATGCAGTTAGAGCAAAATTAATATTAGCTATTTTACCTTTCACAGCTTAAATTCTCATGAACGAGTGAATGATATAGCTGTAGAAACTGGAAGGCTGTTGTAGCTTTCACTTTCCAACACAGCTTCTCCAGTATGATTTTCTCCATTCTCATCATATCAGAAACAGTGAACCTGTACTGGCTTATTCGAATTAAGTCAGTGGCCAAGGGCACATTTCTTTCTTCTTCTGATGCCTTCACAGCCAAGTAGAAGCAGCTGAGTCCAACACAGCCCAAGTGTTTAGGCTGCACCTAAAGAAAGATAAATTGCTCCTGTCAGAGAAGAAGGCCTTTGATCAGCCACTACAACATATAAGACCCAAACTGTAGGCACCAATGTATTTTAAGAAAAATACGTGGGCCAGGAGGGCTGTTCTGTTTTTTGGAGATTGAGAGTGAAGTCTTTTATCTTACATTCTTATCTTTATTTAACCAAAGGAGAAGATGGTTACACATTGCAAGTTCCACCTCATTCATCTAAAAAGCAAGATTGCAAAACAATATATTTTGATTGAGGTAGAACTGTTTTTAATGGCGTTCTATAATAGCCTAATCAGAAGCTTTTAGGACGTAAAGTATTGTACATATTGGCTGATACTAAAAAAAAATCAGAGTTCTCTAACTCTTTTTTAAAATATATGTACACATACACATATATGTATATATATATATGTATATATACATAAATTGACTTATTCCACAGACATTGCAGGCTGTTTATTTTGGATTCTGAAGTCTTTCAAATCATCATTTTCCCATCCACGCCGTCTAGCTTTCTCATTTTTGTTTTAACACACAAGGACAACAAGCTTTTGTTCTTGTCCAAACACTACAGTGGTAATCCTGTCTTGTCAGACAATTAAAAACAATCCAGGCCAGCATGTCACATCTGCATGGGAGAATGATGTGCTAACTAATGTGTCACCAGACTGAGTGTTGAACTGCATCTTGAGATACACGAGGCTTATGGGTATGTTGAAAAGGCAATTAAATCAGAAGTAATTTAAGTATTCTTGTATCTAGGCAAAACAATCTGTCTTGGCCTAACACACCAACAGGTCCTGCATTTCCCAGCTTATGGGAACCCTCAAGTTGGAAGTGATGCCCTCTTCCTTGTCTTCTCCAGGGAAAACAGCTTTCTTAACAATACTAAACGGGTAATGACATTTTTTAGCCCTGGGGCAACGAGAATCTACGGAAGGAGCTAAACCTTTAGCCATCTAAACCCCATATGTTCTAACTTCGCATGGGAACAAGGGCGCAACAAGCAGGACCTAATGACTGTGAGCTTACACTTTAAAAAGCCTTACCTTCATTTTTGATAAGAATCTATCCAAGAAATTCACTGCCAGTGAAAACGTCTCCGTGTGGAAGGCAAAGAACTGGGTCAGGCTGAGAAGATCCTTCACTTCGAAGTCGCGGAGCCGCGCCGTCATCCGGAGCCCATTGTCGTGGGCAGCCTCGAGCAGCCGGAGCCCGGCGGGTTTGGGCTGAGCCCGCAGCTCCTGCTCCAGCAGCGCCGACAGCTGCAGCAGCAGCGCCTCGGCCTCGGGGCTCGCCAGGGTATCGATCATCTGCGCCCACGAACCAGAGCATCGATCAGCGGGGCGGAATGGGGGGGAACACTCACCGAGCTACAGCAGCCTCGAAGGCAAAGGTGCAGCCACCGGGGGCACGGGGGGCGATGCTCCAGCCCCGGGGGACCCCCGGGTGATCCCTCCAGCCCCGGGTGATCCTCAGGTGACCTCCCAGCTCCGGGTGACCCCCACCCCGGGTGATCCCCCCAGGTGATTCCCCCACCCCAGGTGACCCCAAACCCTGGGTGATTCCCAAGTGATCCACAG